>BTSX01000001.1:19401728-19442643 GCA_036245825.1 Pristionchus entomophagus | reverse complement strand
GTGGAGAGCAGTATGATAACAGAGTGTGACAAAGACATCACACGGGGGGTTTTGAAATGCACCTCATTCCATCCTCATTTCATCATCAAGTCACAAAGGAGAAGATGGAGAAGATGGTACCAGTCCAGTGCTTACTGTCTGTAGGATAACGCCTCCTCGCATTTGGACATCAATCATCCCCTCTCAACACATTGTGTTTTCTTGGAGGGAAAGGTGGAAGGGGCGATGAGAAGTGACAGGGAATCCCTATCATTTGATGGAAGGGATCCAGTGACCCAGAGAGGACACCCTTATCATAGGGATGGAATGAGAGGGATCCCATAGTTGGCATGTGGGACAAAAGGCAAGACAAAGTCCATGTATACATAGAAAAGGACATGGACAGTACAATTTACACACCTGGCACCGATTCTTTTCATTGTCCCATTCCCGAAAGAGAGGGAGGGGGAGAGAGAGGGCGGAGGGGGGAACACCAGTAGAGAGAAGAAGAGAGGAAGTCACGTGAGAACATCTCCGACCTTCCTCTATCTGCCTTTAGAATAGAAGAGATGCGAATACTTTCCTCGATAGAAGGTGAAGGGAGAAGTCCTTCTCCTTTCCCATGTGACTAGCGCACTTCGTCCCCTTCTCCCACCAACTTTCTCTGCTCTAATGGGAAAACTACGGCAATGGCAGGCAAAAAAATAGTTGAGAGGGAAGAAGGAAAGGCAAAAAACCAAGATCCGGGTATACGGTAGTCACGATGCACTCCATGGATACAAAGAAAATGAGAGAAAGGGACCGGTATATAGTGAATAAAAAGAAATGTACGGAAAAGAAAGAAGAAAATGAACTATTTTCCGATAATCATTCGGAGAGAAGACGCGCAATGGATGGAATGTGCACAAAGTGGTCATGAGCGAACTGTGGGCTAAATGAGGACAAACATGATCAGAAATGAGGAAAGAGAAGTGGGTGTATAAAAGAGAGATGAAACCAATAAAAAGGACGTACGATTGGCTGTTGCCGCCCACTCTCGATCGATTTAAACGGCCTCTCTGCAAAAGCAATTCATAAACAATGCAAGAAAAGAGGGAAAACGAGCGGAATGCATGATAAATTCAACGAATGATTTTCGGGATTGAATGAAGGTTGGAATGCGCCGAGCTATGACGAAATAGATGCACGAGACTCGCGCTCCGTGATGCAATAGACTCACGCACAGATGTGCATTTCGAAATACCCGCGAGCGAAGGAAAGAAAGAAAGATAGAGTACAAAGAAGTGGAGGGATTGCGGCATGAGTAAGGGCCATTAGCCATTGGAGAATAGGGACCACGGGCACTCGCAGTAAATTAATTCAGATCGAAAACGAGGCGTGGCCTGCGCAGTAGGCACTCGGACCCTCATGGGCTACGGTAATCCCATTTTACGGATTTTTTTGCACAATGAATCGATAAATGACTTTATTTCTTCGTTCTTTTTATTGTAATTAATTATTTAATTAATATCATTTATTTAATTTATTTGTATGATGAAATAATTAAATATATTCTGTTTTATTACTTTTGAATTTATTTGAGCAAGGGAAAGAAATAAATGAGGATGATTGAGAGATTGAGATGATGAGGGTATTGACATGGGATGGATCACATAATCGATAATCACAGACTGGTTAGATCACCGGAACTATGGTCGTATCATCGAAATCTGATGCTGTCGTCTTATTCTGTAGCTATTCTCATCCTCTTCTCTCCTATCGCCTCTGTTTATCCTCTCTTCCTTCTCTTCTATATTTGCAGGCACAGAACTACCGTAATCATGATTGCACTACCGTAACCCTACTTGGACTACCGTAACACTTCTGGACTTGATTTTCTCTCTTTCTCTGTTTACTTTCAACTCTTCTGAATAAATTAGACATTTATTATCTCCATTTGAAGACATATATCGAAAGGAACACCATTTAATGCGAATTTAGTCAATGTAAACAAATCAATGAGGGTTAACAAATCAAGGATGGATTGATCTGGTATGATTTCTACGCATTACATGGCAACTTCATCAATGTCTTTGTAGATCATTTTGGCTTTTTTGCAGGCCAAACAAACAGTTCCTAGTGAGCAACACGCTTCATGATAAAATAGCCACAGGTTTTGTCATTCTCACAGGCGACCCAATTATCCCTTCCATCTGCAGATGCTTCCGTTGAGGGAATTGCAGATCGGCAGTGGGCACAAACGCTCATCTCGGAAGTCGGTCTCACAGGAATGAATTGGTCGCTCCATCTCGTCTCTTCTTCTCCTCTTGATGTCACTTCTCTGAAAAGCCAATTGATTGATGATAATATGAGATCAATTCCCGAAAATCAGGCAAAGAAACTGACCGGTCTCCCTTTCAGAGCGATTCTCCCATCTGTTCCTGTCTCTTCTTTGGTCTTTCTTTCCTGGTTGCAGGCTCACTGACATCAATTCCCATTCTTCCAAGGAGATCGCCTAGTCCCTCATAGATGGCCTTCAGTCTCTCCTCATCTTCATCATCTTTCATGCACTTCGATACAGCAGCTGTCGTCTTGTTGAGCATCTGAATGAAATGAATGAACTCAACTGAATTTCATTGAGATCAATGATTAAATGATGGAGTACTTATGACTAAATTACTTACCGACAGACACAGAGTTCGATACTTCTGCTTCTGATCTTTCTTCCTGTCTGACTCTTCCTTCTCCTTCTGTCTGTCAGCCCTCTCATCGTCATCCATGATAGCATCGGAAAATTGTGGTGGGGACTGTATCCTGAATTTAAAAAAGTATCATTCTCTGTATTGTGAAGACATTTAATTGATCTCTAGACTGATTCGATCAAAGCGACGAAAGAGTGTCCAGAATAGAAAGCACTAATATTCGATCAAATCAACCATACTAACCTCAGGAATGGCTTCCAATGCAGGAACATCGTCGTAATCGTGATCTCTCATCATCTGTTCGTCCAATCGAAGTTGTTGAACAGCGACGGGAACTCCAGGATCATCTGAAAATTATTTAATTATTCAAAAAATGTTCATGTTGGATATCACAGAGTTGCACAAACCTTGATTGGACGAGATGATGGCCCAATGAGAATGCTTGCAATTGGTCCCTGCTCGATTCCCTTCCGGACAGTTACACTTGAAACGACGAGGACACACTCCACATCTGAAATACAAGGAGTCTTAGGTGGAATAGCAAAAAATCTCAAATGAATCTCAACCCACTCATACAGTGGAGATTCTTCTTATCACAGTACTCTCTCCACAATCTGTTACAGTATAGCAGACTCCACCCTTCTTCACTGATTCCATCTTCCATGTCTTCGTGTCTGATCGTGTTACAGTAGGCTGAGTCCTCTCCATACGATACTCCTCCCTTGTGTGCTGCCATCTGGGATTGCAATCGGAAGACGCCGCTCACGTACTTCTCTTGTCCTGGAATCATTTTTGGAATTAATTTCCCTTGAGTCGTTTTCAGGATACATCAAGATTTTTTAATAATGGAACATGAATCAGAATAAATGAGTGAAACCAACCGCAATTTTCAATTCCTCGGACAAATCAGCCGGCAGATTGATGAGGACATCGACCAATCGATCGACACGAGACAAGGTGTTGTCTCCCAAGATACTCATCTTCAGTTTTGAGCGGAATGATTCGCTAACCATCGTCGTGTTGAAAGGGGCGTGAACCCTGTAACAATCAGAATAAAATGTAGAACATGTCTCAGAGATACGATAGAGTGTGCAACATGGAGCGAGTTAAAAATAGTCCAACAACAGTAGTAAGATAACTATGAGATACAATACCTTGCGAAAGGTGCCCACAAAGCGAACTCGTGAAGGTACTTCTCGAAGTACTTCTTGTATTGCTTGTCATGTCCAGTATCCTCCAGATCAGAGAGGAAAAGAGATCGCTTTCTTCCAGAATTCATCACGTTGTACGGTCTTCGCGATTGAGCGAGCAGTGGCACCGACCTCCTTCCCTCTCTCATCTTTCCCTCCGTAGACGTCAGTGACATACTGTCTCAGATTCTGAAAATCATCATCTCTCGATTTGGTTTGCTACATCTCTCTTTAGTCTGCACACTCTCATCTGTCAGGACTACAGTGAATATTTGAATTCAGTTAAATGTACCTTCATGACATGCCATTGGCAATGAAGGAGGCACCGCTCGCGATCTCGGGATGTCCTCTTCTGAATCCATTGATGAATGCAGGGGCGTCATCGCTCATCACCCAATTCGTGTCGAAAGTAGGAAGAAGATCAGTGATGCACTGAAATAAAAAAAATCCAGATCATTCACGTCTTCAGATTGTATGGCATTCCCTACCGTAACCCCTACCGAATTCCCTACCGTTATCCCCTACCGTAACCCACGCAATCACGGACACACCTTGAACAGAGTGAAAATCTCCTCTTGTGTGGTGTGACTAGAAAGAAGAAAGCTGCAGGCACTCGCGGTCCTTCTCATCCAGAAGCATGACCGTAGTCAGCTTGTACGGCCATTTTGACGTATTGAATGTGTCGTCGATACTCAGCCCCTCGATGACCGAATCTCCTCAGCCAATCGAGCTGGATATCCGTGACGATCACTGAAAGCATAATCTTTCAGTTAGCGCAACTTCATGACTGATCATAGAGTGGACAGAAAAGAGAGAGAGAGGAGCCGGAGAGTGTGAAGAATGAAGAGAATTCACAATTGAGAAAGCTAAATTCGGAAAATCACTATATCTCACCGATGGCAAACTGAGATACCTGATTGAGGAGGAATGAAAGCTCTTCGTGAGAGTTGAGCGGGAGACTGGCCGGATCCATCTCAATGACTGATGTGGTCAAGACACGCCTTCACCTCACACAGTCCCATCAAATTGCACCGAGACCTTAAAGATGTTACGATAGAAAGAGAAAATAAATCTCAGTCAGTAAATGATTTAGTGTGCCAGATAGAGATAGTGTTCAAAATGGAGATAGATATTATTCGACCCCAAATGTAGAAAGAGACTCGTAATTGAGATATTAATTTAATCAGGTATTCACATTCACAAACGCTGAGCAATGGCTCCTGAATTCTGGTCGAATCCGGTTGATCTCAGTGTCTGCGGCCCTACTCTTGTTTCCACGTGAGCACCACAAATACTGGCGACTTCCTTGATTGCTGTCCTTGGTGAATGCAGCCATCGAGAGTGTCTCACTTTGTTCTTCCATGTCTGCAGCGGGAAAATTTATTTATTGTTGTAATGGTTGATTAACTTTATGATCTTTAGATATTGTGCAGAACAAAGAAAGCTACTATTCGACAAACAACAAATTTAAAGGAATCGGGTAGCTCAGTACTCACTTCCATCTCCTCCATTGATTGGAATGTGCGAGCGACGATCTCGAATTCCCCGTCTTCTGGATGATCGACCCTGCAGTGATCTGCCAGTAGCTCCCTCGACTGAAGTCCTCCACTTCGCATCCCTCCATCGGACACCGAACATTCTTCGGAGCAGTGGGTTGATCCTGAATAATACTATTGGGTTGAGGAATAAGTAACGCTCGTTTTTTCTCTCTGACTTTAGAACCCTCGTGCTCGCTCTTTTGTTGTTGCCGTCTGCCACCCTGTTTACACTGGAGAGAGGGCCCCCTCGGGCATTCCACACATGTTTTCGATTCAGTTCTCCCTAGTCTCCCAGGCGAGAATGCCGCACAATTTCGGTCCCCGACCGAATTCACATTCGGAACGTGATGCTCTTTCTCTTTCTATCTGGCTTGAAACCGCCCCGCCATTCATGAACAACTGGAGCAGGTTTACCCCACACATACCCCGCATGTAACCACCGTGAGAAAGTGGGTAGTCAAATTCGAGAAACACGACTTTTCCCTCGAAGATGAAGATCGACCCGGTCGCCCCATGGAGTTGGACCTCGATCGATTGCGTTCTGAGGTGGAGGCTGACCCGTATCTCACTACGCGCGACCTTGCTGACTTCCTTGGGGTCGACCAAAAAACTGCCGTGAATGGACTTCACGCGATTGGAAAGAAGTGGAAAACTCGGGGAGATGGATCCCCCATGACCTGACCGACTATGACAAGGATCGCCGAGTGGACATGGCTTCGACTCTTCTCACTCTGCATCGCCGGTTTGATTGGCTGGACAATGTCATCACAGGTGATGAAAAGTGGGTGCTCTACGACAACCTTGAGCGCATGAGACAGTGGGTCGGAGAGGACCAACAGCCAGCAGATGTCCCCAAACCCGATTTGCACCCCAAAAAAGGGATGTTGTGCATCTGGTGGGTCAGTGCGGGGAGTGGAGTTCTGGGAACTCCTACCCGAGGGGACGACTATCATGGCAGAGGTCTACACTCTTCAGCTATGGAAGCTGAGACTCGCTGTCGAACAAAACACGCGGGAAGGACCGCTCGAATCTACTTTCAGCACGACAACGCTCGCCCGCATGTCGCAAGAAAGACCAGGCTGAGCTGGCGGGCTATGGCTGGACTGTCCTCCCCCACCCTCCCTACTCACCCGACCTTTGCGCCCTCCGATTACCACCTCTTCTCAGACCTCCAGCGTTGCCTCAAGGGGCAGAGCTTCAAGACCCGAGCCACTATCCAGACCGTACTGGACCAACTATTTCAAGAACCAGCCCCAGTCCTTCTATCACGAGGGCATCCACAAGCTGCCTGGTAGATGGAGAAGGTCATCGATGCGCATGGAGAATATTTTTAGATTCTATCGTGCTTTGTAAGTTTTTATGATAAAGTGAAAAAAAATTCAAAACGAGCGTTACTTATTCCTCAACCCGATATTAGACATATTGAAATCTGACTGGATGAGTACTATCCAAAGGTTGATACTATGAACACATTTCGGAATGAAGAGCTCTAATTTTTCACAGAGTACAGAATGGAGAGAGTGAGCACAATGGTGAAAGCCAAAATCCAAATAAAAAAACCAAGATAGTATCAAGTAATCATAACTCACAGGTCTCAGTTCCGGATGCTTCACTCTGAGGTGTTGTTGAGAGGACTTCTTCGTCGAATAGCGAAGAGAGCAGTGCGGGCAGACTTCCGGAGGTGAGACTACGGTAGCCTATGCGGGATACGGTAGTCTAACCTGTGGGTATTGTAGCATGTGCCAGGTTACGGTAGGCCGGGAAGGTAACTCACACGTAGATGTTGATCCAGATTTTCCAGTCGATCACAGGAGTACTTGCAGTCGACCTCGTGGCAGGCAGGCATGGCTGTTGAATGAATGAAACATCAGTTCCTCCCTCCTCCCCTCCTCCAGATGGGAACTAGCTCAGCCCAGATTTTCCCATGAGAGATGTGAGAAATGAGAGGTTTCCCACGACGGCGAGAGAACAGAGTTTTTCCCATGGAAGAGAAAGAGTGCAGAGAATTACGTGTTGATGAGGAAATACCATGAAATTGGAAGACAAGAGAACAGGAGAGAAGAGGGATGAACCCACAACAGAATAAGATCACAGTAATACATTTCCGATAATATGACAGCATCTCCGGTGATCTACCAGTCTGTGACTATATATTTATAGGTGATTCATCAAATGCCATCCCTCTTCAAATGGAGATAATAAATGTCTAATTTATTCAGAAGAGTTGAAAGTAAACAGAGAAAGAGAGAAAATCAAGTCCAAGAAGTGTTTACGTAGTCCAAGTAGGGTTACGGTAGTGCAATCATGATTACGGTAGTTCTGTGCCTGCAAATATAGAAGAGAATGGAAGAGAGGATAACGGAGGCGATAGGAGAGAAGAGGATGAGAATAGCTACAGAATAAGACGACAGCATCAGATTTCGATGATACGACCATAGTTCCGGTGATCTACCAGTCTGTGATTATCGATTACTATGTGATCCATCCCATGTCAATCCCTCATCATCTCAATCTCTCAATCATCCTCATTTATTTCTTTCCCTTGCTCAAATAAAATCAAAAGTAATAAAACAGAATATATTTAATTATTTCATCATACAAATAAATTAAATAAATGATATTAATTAAATAATTAATTACAATTAAAAAGAACGAAGAAATAAAGTCATTTATCGATTCATTGTGCAAAAAAATCCGTAAAATGTGATTACCGTAGCCCATGAGGGTCCGAGTGCCTACTGCGCCAGGCCACGCCCTTCGCACGGCCTCTTAATCGACAACATAAGACAAGCGGAAAATGTCGCCGCCCATCAGGGGAAATCAGGAAATACGAGCGGGCTTTCAATCACCATACAGTATTTTCACGTTGCCTGATTATCAATTTAAACGTTGGTCTCATAGCGATTTACCCTGATTTCAGATTTCAGTTCGCGATTCCCAGGTTTGCGCGGTGCAAACACCCTGATTTTCAATTAGTTTTTCTATGTTTAGCGACCGAATCGAGAACTGAGATTGAGAATCAGGGATTACCGTTTTTCGGCGCGTCGCGGTTCCAGTCAACCAAAGTGAATAATCAGGCAACTTCAACTAGATTTTGTAGTTTGTAGTTCTCGGACGTTTTCTTTTGTCTATGTCGGCACTCCGGGGGCCTTCGAAAACGGAAGTTAGAGAGCGCGCGTGACAGAAATGCAAATGACTTTTCAAAAGGCAAGTACAGTAGTCAACATTTAAGCGATTTACACACAATAATTTATCGCTAACTAGTTGTTTAAAATTAATTCTTTCTCGGGTTTTCCCGCGCTACCTGCGCGCCACTTTTGCGAAGCTGCGCCGCCACCCTCTCCGCTTTTCGCGTGCTCTATCGCCCAGGTGAGAGAAAAGCGGAGAGGGTGGCGGCGCAGCTTCGCAAAAGTGGCGCGCATGCAGCGCGTGAAAACCCGAGTAATGTGCATTTAGCAGGATAAATGAATACTCGCTTCTCGCGTGACGAGGCAAAGCGACGAGAGTATGCATAGGATAGAAGTGCATTTGTGCCTCGCGGCTAGAAAAGAACGAGAGACCCCGAGGGCACAAATGAGAGTGTGGCGAGTGAGAGAGAGAGCAGACAACGAGAGAAGAGCGACTCGCGTCTATAGAGAGACGCAGACCCAGTCTAAGCCAATCGATAGAGGGGACGAGTACCGTATGCTGATCTACAGACTGGCCTTGGAGTATATGACAAAGGGTTAAGTAAGATGACAAGGTCAGAAGGAGTTGCTTAATCTGACCATTGTTTGTATTGGGAGATATGCAAATGAGTACATAGTGAGTGCAGAGGAATATAGAGATAGGATGACGGAGTTGCGAGAACCTCTTGATGGAGAGAGAGAGAGGGCAATGATTGGCTAAGACACACAAGGAGAGGGCAAACTACAGTCTATCATCTCAAATGGAATGGTTTTGACTGGATAGAAGATACTGTAGAGGATGAGGGAGATCTGCAGAAGGAAAAGGAAAAGATGACACGGAAGTTATAAAGAACCGGGAATGTAAAGATAAGGGTATCTAACTCACTCAAAATGGATAATCGACCGATTGGTTCGTCGATTGAAGGACGAATGAAGAAAGATCTGGAAGAGGAAATGGGATTGTAGACAAGAATAAAGAGGGATGAGTATGAGTACTCAATTCTTCTCTCATTAGACTACTCTATCAACTGACCATCTTAACTTCATTCGATCACACGAGAAATTCTGATTCCCATCGTGCTGATGTTAATTGTAACTTCTTCCCATCTTCTCCTCACTAATGGACAAGTCTAACCATACATATCAGATGAAGACAGAGAAAGGGACACCATCTAAGATGTACTCTCTCTCATGCCATTCTTCCTTCAAGTAACTAATCGATAATCCAGAGTAGATCCTATCTATATATTGTCTCTCGTCTCCTATCTCTGACCCACCAATCCCTTTATCCGGTGAATCCGCCCCTTTCACATTCAATTCATTCACCTTCTATCTATGGTTCATCTCATTCGGAAAAGAGGCTTCCTCTATCTGGTTAGTCTTCCAATCTCTCAAATATTATCTCTTGATTAAATGGGCAGATATTAATTCAATAGATGATTAGGGAGACGATGGATCTTTGAGGCACTTCTCTTCTCAATTCTTCTCTATCTCTCCTTCTTCCTCTCTCCACACGATCTTCCTCAATCTTCCTTCCACTACCAACTCTCTCGACCTGACTCCCATCCATTCGATAACTCTTGTAACTTCCCAATCCTCGAAGATGAGGATCCCAGTCTACAGGTTATTCATCTCCTTATCTCCTCAATCACTCCATCTCACTTCAGAAGTCAATCAAACATTCTGGTACACCCACGTGTCCTCTCTTCTATCCTCATCAGGTCAGTGATTGCATCATTACCATGTAATTGGATATCCTGATGATATGAGGATGAAATTGAGGTGGTGAATCGTTCGATCTTCGGTTCCTTCTTCATCTCATCCAGTTCTGCTCCCTTTCCATTCCTTTGCTCAGTCCAGATTCTTAGTGGTACTCTCCATCCCAATGTAAGGGCAATGAATATCTCTGATCCAGTCGAGGTAACTCCATTCTCTCCCTCTCCCTCTCTCAAAAGATCCTCATTCAGCTTCCTCTCAATAACCATTTCATCGTGAATGAAGATGTCTTCCTTATCTCCTGCATAGGGAACAAAGACGAAGATGGATCTCCTCAAGTAGATCATTCTCATTCATCTCACTTCTCCAATCTACAATTGAAGGAAATATTCTCCCGTGCTTACATGGGAGTCAAAGATGCAAACGATAATAATCTCATTCTCGGTTAAAAATAAGCTATAGCTCAAGTGAAAATGGAATGATTTTTAGATGTGGATATATCTACTGAGTCAAGCGACCTTCCATCTCGTCCCTTCAACATTGATTCAATGTCTATCTCCATTTTGGTAGATCCTTCATCAGCTAGAAACTTTCTAGTAGAAAGTGCTAAAATATTTCACGGGATTTCATTCAGTTCAGACAAGAGTTTGATCGGTATGCTCTGCTAAATATATGTTTCACTATCTATTGCATATGTGCAATAGATATTGGGCAAAATAAGAGATTATAGCAACACCACTCAATGCAAATAGAATCTTTTGAAGATCAGTTTCATCCATCCCAATCAATCCTCTGATCAATATCATTCTCTGCAAGAGACTCTCTCTCTCTTGGCAGGTGTTTGATTCAACCTCACGATCACAATTCGCACGCCATATGAAGAAAAGTGGAGAGATAATGAGTGAGATGGGATTCGTGACTCTTCTCGGATACAATAAGGTTAGATATTGGACCATTGATGAAGAGGGATTGAATGATATCAGGTGGGAGACAATTCAGCTCCCAATCTCAGTCCGATCCTTGCCCAACCATACAAGGAGAATGAGGATTACCATATGATGTTGGTCTCTCATACTAATCAATTCACTATACAGTAATTCAGGGACGATACTGGAGACATTGCTCTCAATAAATTCTTACCATATAGAAAGAAGATCGATCCAGATACTATTGAGTTCATATGGAAGAAAATGAAGAGTAAGAATAATCGTTCAAAAAGAATGAAGAAAGAATGTTTAGAGAAGGGGTGTGAGACTCTGTTCAATGATGACATAATGCACACTTCACGAGGACTATTTCATTACACGAATCGACACTTCAAACCTGGTTTTACTTTCAAACCGACGGATCACTACTACAGACCTTTCTACAACCATTTCTACCAGGTTATCCCATACTTCGTTTTGCGGAATTGTAGGGTTCGGATGATTTCTACTTCTGCTCATTAGACTTTTCAAAATAAAATACAAACCTTCGAATATTCAATTGAAATCACATTCTTTAAGATGACGAAGAACAAATGGAAGTTGTGTTGGGATGGGGAACTCTTCTCAGAGAGACTCCTCGCCCCTTGGTTCCTTTCCCTTCGTCAACTAGGTATCTCTCTCTCCAATCAATCGATTGATCTTTGATCTCTTACCCCTCAGCCGATCGTTCATTCTTCTCCTTCAATTTCCTCACTTCTCCATCTCATGACAATCCAAATACACTGGAATCTGTAGATGAAGGACTAGCAAAGAGACTGAGGACACTCAAGAATTCAGGTAATCTATCGCTTTAAAAGGAGTTGATCTTTGATCTTTGAGGAAGTCTCTCGAATACTCTTCTCATTGTAATGGGAGATCATGGACAGAGGATGCATCCCTCCCAGGTATCATCATCACTACTCAATAATCTCTCATCCTTCAATCAGAGGACATTCGGGGGTCGAATAGAAGAGAGACAACCACTCATGTCTCTTCTCCTTCCAAGGCAATTCAGAGTTTACCATCCAAGTGCATATGCTCATCTTCTCTCAAATGCCCATCGACTCACTTCGTCAGTCTCTTTCCTTATCTTTTCATTCAGCATTTATTATTGAAGGAACGTAGATATTCACGAGACTCTCCTTGACATAATTGACAATCGATTGGGAAAGACAAGACCTAAAGGGAGGGGGAGGAGTCTATTCACTCTCATTCCTAAGACTCGAAGTTGTATGGAAGCATGGATTCCGAAGAATTTCTGTCTCTGTCAATACAATGCGACAGATGAACACAAGAAGAGTGGGTTTACGCAATATTCACTGAAACCTTCTCAATCAAGTAGAAAATATGCTCTTAATTATCCTGCCTTCGCTTTTCCAGACTATTCTCCCTCTCTGAGTTCCCTCGTCTCTCGACTAAGAGATCATCTCCAATCATATTCATGTCTCAATCTATCCACTCTCCACTGCAATCCCTCCCACTCCCTCTTCCATCCTCATCAGGTAATCTTTCACTCGTCTCCCACTATTTCATTTCTCTCATTCCCAGTCAGTTAGAATGGGATTGAGAAGCAAGGGGAATTGGTCAACCAAAATGGAAGAGAGAATCAATCCCAAGGTTTGTTCCATCTCCTCATTCTCATAATGAATGGATCTTGAGGGTTTCTTCACATCATCATCATGTTCCATTCGATCTCATCGTAATCTTCCCCTTTATCTTCTTGTTCGAACTCGAGTGGATGATCGGGGTCGCTCTCATTCCATCCCATTCCCTCCCATGATAGAGAAGGTCCAAGGAGAATGTGGACACATCAAGGTACTCCTTCCTTCTTCCATAATTTCCTTTTTTCATTTCAGAATCTTGATACATTCTGCACATGCGAGGGTGCATTTGAATTTCATTCGAAGATAGAAGCAGCAATAGATTAGACTCCTTGTTATCTCTGTTCAAATGAAATTGTTTTCCCTCACGGGTGTATTTATTAGGACGATAAGGTTGTTTCCATGGAGAGATGGTATCATCACTTCCCTCTCTCTCTCTCTCTCTCTCTCTTTCTCTCTCTCTCTCTCTCTCTCTCTCTCTCTCTCTCTCTCTCTCTCTCTCTCTCTCTCTCTCTCTCTCTCTCTCTCTCGTCTTGTTGACTACAGAAGGAGATTGCATAGATGCATTCACTTTCTTCATAACAACAAACAAGATTCCATCTTATGTGACACTAAACTCATCCATATTTACACCCAGACTCAATCCGCTAAAAACGTGATAGGGGGAGGAATGGGGGGGGGGGGGGGGGGGGGGGAGGTAAACAGAAGGGTTTCTCTCTTGCTTCAATCAGCATTCTATCAGACTGACCACAATAGAGTAGAAATGGTATACTTTCACTCTCGACCCTCTCCTCTCCTCTACTCTTTTTGTTCGTACCTCCACCCCCCTTCCCCCCTCCCCTCCCTTTCTTCTTTCGGGTGAACAGTCGAATGATGCCACTTCCACTCCCATGCATTGTTTCCTCTCTCTCTGCTATGAGCACACATAGAGTTATCAACTGTTTTTCACTCATTGGTTCAATAGACAACTTCACTTACCCATTCATTCAGAGGTCTCATCAATTGCATGTTTTCAATGTATCTATTAATCTCCTTTGATCTCTGTATCTTCTCTTCTCGATGGGGACAGGTATGATCCCTTCTCTCTCTCTCTCTTCATTCTATCAGCTGTTCTCTCTCTCCATTGTGCCATCCTTCTCTCTTTCACAATAGGGGGGGGGGGGGGGGGTCAGGGGGAATGCAGATGTTTCTTCCATTAGCCACATGCGATTCCTTCCTTTCTCTTCTCAGTTCCACTCTAAACCTCTACTCCGACTATTTCCCATCTCTATTTTCATTTCTTATCTCGCTAATCGTCTGATCAATCACTGTTCCTCAGTGACTCTTAATGCGAGGGGTTCTCCCTCTGTCGGCCCTCCTCCTTCTACTCCTCCATATCCATCTATCCATCGCTTCTACTACTGCTAAGCAAAGGGCCTGCTACATTATTGTCAGTTTTATTTTATTGTTGTTATATGCATCGAGCCAGAATAACCATTCTTCTCCTTTTATGGAGTGCTGCTATTCCTTGCATCATCCCTACTCCATCAGGCCTCAAATCGGGAGTATTCTCTCTCTTCTCATGTCTCTCGATTGACTCCTCGATGGAAGAAATCAGCGTGTCTCGCCCTCCAAGGACAGATTCACAATTTCCATGCGGAATGTCCTTGGTTCGTCCATCTGCACCTCCATTGCTCTTTTCTCCATTCGAAATCCCATGTAGAAAACCAAGTGAAATGAGTCATTCTCTACTCAAACAGTGCCCTTCAATCCGATTTAAACTCGGTTTGCGATAGACCCGAGAACGTTCCCCTTCACAGTACAGAGTCAGAAGTGGCTTAACTTGTAAAGGAATCATATTTAGAAAATCTCTCTTTTCAGTTGTCCATCTCCTTCTATTGAATTCCGAAATGATCGGAAGATCTCCAAAGTGGATCTCGTTGCATTCATTCTCCTTCTCTTCATTGTAGATATGTTCATATTCTCATTCACTTTTTGATATTTGATCTTTCCTCTGCCCTCTCTGATCTTTCCTCGGTACATGTCTCTCTTCTCTCAAAACGGTTCTTCTCATGTGACGTACTTACATAAACGACTCAGTTCTTCGGAGTTTTCCCCTCTCACAATAAATCACAGTAGGCACTTTCTTTGTTCGCTTTTCCCGCCAATCGAAACCGCATCTAAGGCACAAACACATCCATTCTCTTGTGAACAAAGCAAGATAACCAAGGAAGGAAAACAGTTGGATCAGTTGATTCGGAGGAGGGAGAATACCTAACTGAACCATCCAGAAAGCGTGTATGCTTTTTGTGCATGGCCATTTTCGTACTTCCCTTCTGCACTCTTCCATTCAACCTTTCACCTCTCTCCCTCCCAATACTTGTTCTTTTTCTCCTCTCGAAAGTAGTAACAGTTATGTGGTGTCATCAAGTCTAGTCGCCCTACTAGGTATCATCTCCTATTTGATCTACCCTTTCTCCTATTTCCAATTCAGTTGAATCACGCTGGAAGGGCAACTTTCTCTTATCTCAATGCAAATCTGACGCTGTGCAATTCCCATAGTCTCGAAAAGTTTACCATGTGAAAAGTGAATACAATAGCTATTCTATCTCAACATACAATATCACCATTGAATAATACATCGAAGTGAAGAGGAATGAGGTGAATGGGGTTAGATCACTGAGGGGCAACAGAGAGAACCGCACGCAGACTGAAATTGAGATTATTATTCACTTATTCACTCCCTTCTAATGTTCATCTATTAGTTCCACATACTCCACCTCCCCCCTACCCCCCCCCCCCCCCCCCCCTCCTTCCCCCCCTCCCTCCCCTCCCTCTCCCTCTACCCACCAATCTCCATGATGAAGTGTCTCGAATGCTTCATTCACTTGTTCGAGAGAGTATCTATGAGTGACGAACTCATCCAGTTTCAGTTTCTTCTCCATATAATCTTTGACCAGAGTGGGAACAGAATCCTTCGACTTCCATCCTGACAGACATCATTCATTCCCATTATATCACTACTACTGGTGAGCTTGAAAAGGTCTATGGTTCGAGATGGATGGGGGGGGGGGGGGGGGGGGGTCCGCACTTTTGGAAGGCCATTTGTGGGGTGTCCGGAGGCCTAAGCCCTTCCTAGCAGAACCATTCGTGAAGGGTACCGGCCCTTATTTTTCGAAAAATTTGTATGGGTCCGGACTTGTCACCCTTTTTAGCTCACCAGCGATCACTACACTCGACTGATGATACAGTAATATGATTGGGTATCAAGTGGCACGGCAATGGAATGGTGTTGACCTCCGAAGGCAGTTCCCTTCCAAGTCCTTCCAGTCACGAGTTGGAATGGTCTGGTGCTGATCTCTTGTCCTGCCCCCGCAACTCCGATGATACATGACACTCCCCAACCCTCAAAAGGCAAAGCATATTCACTTATCTAAGCTCTCCCTTCCTGATACATGAGACATTATATATCATTATATATTGCTCATACTAATTAATCTACAATCGAAATATAATCAGGAATAGATAATATCTCACCTTGTGAGCAGCTTCGAGTGCTTGTCTCATCGTTTCAACGCGACCGACACATCTGAATAATATATCCCATAACTAAAATGTAATATTGTAATTAAAAAGTAATTATGAAGAACAAATTCGTAAGTTTAGATGCTTTTAAATATTAATGCTCTAACTGACTCGAAAGTGTAGTCGAAACCGCCATCGAATTTCTCAACGAGCCATGCCTAGAATGAAGTAATTCAATTCATTCGATCAACTCTTCCTTCTCTATTGAGATGGGATGAGATGGCGGAGATCTCTCTCTCTCTCTCTCTCTCTCTCCATACCTGGACTGACTTCCCCTCAGGGCATTCCTTCGGACTCACACAGTCAGTGGCACCGAATTGACGAGCTGAAATGAAGGAGGAATCTAAGATGAATTCATATCTGTCCCATCCATTGTCCACATATCAGGACACCACAACATTGAGCATTCAGCTGTCTCCACCAACTCCAATCAATCCTCACACTTCCTCATCTTTCCTCTCCTCTCCTCTCCTCAGGAATCAATCGATAGTCCCTCCATCGATTGACTCCTCCATACTTTCCTCTATCACCAGCCTCAAGCTGGAATTTCCTCCATCCTCTATGACCACCGTATCAATCAATCGATAATCTCTCACCCGCATCAAATTTCTTCTCGAGTAGATCAATGGCGACAATTCTCTTAGCTCCGACTGCCTTGGCTCCCATGATCACAGCCAGTCCCACTGCTCCCAATCCCCAAACTGCCACTGTGCTGCCCCATTCAACCTCAATATCCATCCATTATAAGAGTTACTTTCTTACCTAGTGAAGATTGCCTTGGCAAAGTGAAAAAAATGGATTTCTCCCAAAATGTGTGTGGTGATAGTACTCACCGAGTGTAGCTCAGGCACCACTGGTTTAGCGTTCCAGAGCGTGCTCCGCTAACTGACGGAAGTTTCAAAAAACTACCGTAACCCAATCGACTTTGCTCTTTCGCAATCGTTTCAATAGAGTGATATCTCAAAAAAAAAACACAATATGCATGTGATCACACATACCAAGTTTGATGCCGATCGGATTGAAACTCGATGAGAGAAAATGATTTTTGAAAAAAAATTTCAAACTTTTCATTTCAGCTCTTTGGGTTGGTATACAATATACATTTTTTTATTGCATTATCCGAAAGAGGATTCATCTTAATAACTAATGTGAAAATATAAGAAAAATTAAAATTCCAGTATTTGAGTTATGCATTAAAACAGTGTAATCACAATTGGATCACGAACTGACTTTTCAAGGAATTTCGTCTATTTTGCTGAGAAATACGTGCAAACTGGAGTACTATGTACACTTTCAGACGTTTAAATATTTATTGAGTGTTTTGACAGTGAAAAAAGCGGACTTTACATTCATCTGAGAAATAGGTTTTTTAAAAAAAGCGTTTTTCGAGTATCTCAAGTTGGCACTTTCGAAGAACTTTTTGTAACGAACGAACAAATAACACAGGCGCTCACTCATATCATGTAGTAGTTCTTTGACATTCGTGTTTTTAAAAAAAACCTAAAGCGAGCTGTGAAAGTTTAGTAACCATCCTCATTTATTGACTCCAAATAGCACAATTGAACACACATGAAATACAAATTTGTGTGCAAACTCACTTTGTTTGATCGCAAACAGTCTGAGATAACTTTTCAAAAAATATAATATGATAGACCAAAATAATGAACACTGCAAAGTGGAAGTTTGCAACATTTTGATAACTGTAAAAAAAATTTCAGACACGTTATTTGTGCTATTTGGAGTCAATAAATGAGGATGGTTACTAAACTTTCACAGATCGCTTTAGGTTTTTTTAAAAACACGAATGTCAAAGAACTACTACATGATATGAGTGAGCGCCTGTGTTATTTGTTCGTTCGTTAGAAAAAGTTCTTCGAAAGTGCCAACTTGAGATACTCGAAAAACGCAATTTCTCAGATGAATGTAAAGTCCGCTTTTTTCACTGTCAAAACACTCAATAAATATTTAAACGTCTGAAAGTGTACATAGTACTCCAGTTTGCACGTATTTCTCAGCAAAATAGACGAAATTCCTTGAAAAGTCAGTTCGTGATCCAATTGTGATTACACTGTTTTTTCGGATAATGCAATAAAAAAATGTATATTGTATACCAACCCAAAGAGCTGAAATGAAAAGTTTGAAATTTTTTTTCGAAAAATCATTTTCTCTCATCGAGTTTCAATCCGATCGGCATCAAACTTGGTATGTGTGATCACATGCATATTGTGTTTTTTTGAGATATCACTCTATTGAAACGATTGCGAAAGAGCAAAGTCGATTGGGTTACGGTAGTTTTTTGAAACTTCCGTCAGTTAGCGGAGAACGATCTGGAACACTAAACCAGTGGTGCCTGAGCTACACTCGGTGAGTACTATCACCACATACATTTTTGGAGAAATCCATTTTTTTCACTTTGCCAATGATCTGCACAAATATGTTCACTGACTCAGAAAGTCACTCATAACACATTTACATGTTTTTTGCATAAATATAAATATACTTAACGGAAGATAAAAGATACCTTGCAAGTGTTGAGTACTGCTCCATATCCAGTGGAGACTCCGCATCCCAACAGACACACCTTCTCCAGAGGAGCGGACTTTTCGATCTGACAAAGAGATGATCTCTCTACTCTCTCATTTCCGTATCTTCATCATTTCCAACACAAGAGTACCTTAGCAAGGGAGATCTCAGCGACAACAGTGTACTCCGAGAAGGTGGAAGTGCCCATGAAGTGGAATAGCTGCTTCCCCTGCACACCAATGATATAATACTCATTCATTTCTTACCATAACCGTACCTTGCAAGTGAATCGAGAGGTTCCATCAGGCATGACTCCATTGCCCTGTAATCACTCAGTCCATTCTCTCCCCTCTCTTCTCCTCTAACTATCCTTCTCACCTGAGTGATTCTTATCTTCTGACACAGATTTGTCTTGGGATTCTTGCAGTATTCACACTCCTTGCACTGGGGGACGTAAGTGGGAATCACGTGGTCACCTCAACCATACACATTTAGAGGTCTCCTGCCACATCATTCCAAAAACCCTCTTATCTCTATCGAAAGCAACTTTTTTTAAATGCCAAAGAACATGACGATAGCATCTTCCCATCTTCACTATACTCCAGACACATTGATCATCCATCGTCCATTGGGATGACCTACCAGGGAGAAATTCAATGACTCCCTCTCCTACACTCTCCACTACTCCTGCTCCCTCATGGCCGAGAATGACAGGGAAGAGTCCTTCGGGATCGTGTCCCCCATGGGTATATGCATCAGTGTGACAGAGGGCATTGAACAGAATCTGATGAAGTGAACAATCACAGACTATTCCAGTATGAATGGTTGTCTCACCTTGACTCTAACTTCTCCCTTCTTGGGAGGGGCCACTTCAACAGTCTCAATTGAGAGAGGAGCCTTCGCCTCCCAGGCCACTGCTGCCTTGCAACTGATCACCTACAGATAACACATATTCACTTCAGAACACAAAATATGGGAGCATCTCCAACACAATGAATCATTTGAAATACAAACCTTTCCTGTGGTGTCGGACATCTCTCGGATGGGGCTGAACTGCAATGGAATGGTTAGAGAAGAGGGGGAGGGTTCAACGATAGATAAGATTCCATCGAGAGAGAGAAAGAGAGGATAGCAAATGAAGAGAGAGAGAATAGAGAACAAATGGAGAGTAGAGTGATGTTATCAATTCCATACGGAGGGAAGATACAGTCGCACTGTCTTTTATGTTCTGTTAGCCTCCAAACGAAAGAGCAATTAATTCGTTTGAATTACAGTAGTCCATCGATTGAAACGAATCACGACAACTATATCACATCCATTGCTATATATATTTCTTTATCATTCTGACGTTCAATATTCAAACAATAGAAACGATAACAAAGTGATCAACATGTTTAACAATTAACAATTCACCATGATTTTCTCTCTCTCTCCCCAATCAATCTCTATTCTACTGTCTCACGAGTGAAATGACCCATTCGAAGTGTTCAGTCATGGGGAACATATCCACTGGAGTGATCTTCTCTACACGGAAGGGGCCTCCACTGAATTTATTCGACCTGCAAACCCATATCTTTAGTGCGTACGCATTAATACTTTCTCTCATTTTCTTCTCTGCTCAGTACAATACTAGCACAGTGCAATAGGCACGGAGACTAGACTACTATTTCCATCCCAAATGGGCACTCCACACTCTCTACTCTCTCTACTCACTCTGGTCTACACAACTCTGTCAGATTTCTGATGGCTGCTGATGGGTCGCATGACACGTAGATCAGTCGTTCAAGAGATTTCAACTGAATAAGAGTGAATGGGTCAATGGCGAGGGGAGGGGGAGGGGGAAGGAAGGAGAATCCTCTTACCTCTCTGCATCCGACCACAACTTTGTGGTGAATTCCTCTTCGGGGAGGGTCGAGCACTCCAATTACTCGGGCGGAATCAAGAGAGAAACC
Source organism: Pristionchus entomophagus (assembly GCA_036245825.1). Lineage (NCBI taxonomy): Eukaryota > Metazoa > Nematoda > Chromadorea > Rhabditida > Neodiplogasteridae > Pristionchus > Pristionchus entomophagus. The sequence continues at coordinate 19,421,767 of BTSX01000001.1, read as the reverse complement.
TAGAGAATTATGGTAAATGATAGTGAGAGATAGGGTTTGCTATTCGACCCCAGGTAGCGACGGTCTCAATCCCCCCCCCTCGCCTAATTTCGCAATAGGCGAGAGGGGGGGGGGGGGTTGCGACCGTCGCTACCTGGGGTCGAATAGCCAACCCTAGTGAGAGATTAAGACCCAACCTTGGGGAACATGTCTCCACAGTCCTCTGAAGGTGTCCTCTGCCTTTCCAGCAACATACGAGCACCTAGAATGATCAAATGAAGAGATGGAGAGGGAGAGATCAAAGAACACTGACAGTTTCTCGCTGATTCCGTTGTCTCTTGCATTTGCCTTCGCATCTTCCACTGCTGATTCGATCAGTTCCACTCCAATACAACATGTCTCAAGATACAAGAAATATTACCATTGTAATACTCTCTCATTATGAATGTATTCCAATAAGTCAGGGATAGACTGACCCTCGCAGCTCTCTCCTGAGGGATATTCTTCATGATACACTGTCCAATTGTTCCCGTTCCACAGCATATATCAAGAAGAATTGTCTTCTCATCCTCCTTCTTCTCTTCCACTACTTCCATCTTCACCCCATCACAACCGCTTCTGCAATCGTACAGCATCTATTATTGTGGCTTCTTCTATCTGGATCAAAGCCCAACTCACTCCTCCTCAATCTTCATTCTCTTCTCGGGTACTCCTTCCTCCTCCTCCTTCTCGTCCTTTTCTTCAGTTTGTTCCTTCTTCACTTTCTCTTCTTCTACTTCTCTTTTCTTTCCATTCAGCTGACAAGTGTCGCCTCAACTACTTTTTTAAATAATAAAAATCATTGCGATTCTTTGAGAGAATGCATATGACGCAACAATTCTTCAACTGAGATTGTCCATGAACACTCACCAATTGTTTTGTATAGAATAGCAGCAGCAGCAGAATTAGTCTGGAAGAAAGCATCGGGAGAGACACGGAATCTCACCCCCAGAACTGTCTCGTAGATGTATGGAGAACCTGAGATGAGACAAGGGGATTGAATAGATGAAAAATAGCATATTGAACCGAGGAGGAGAAAGGAGAACTGATCTGTGTCATTAATGATACCTGCGAGTAGAGTTCTCTCTGGTTCATCACTCGCATTCGCCTGCACTTGCCAATAGAGAGAAGTCACTCGGAAACCACGAGAGATAGTATCCAACGAATGGAATCTAAACATTCCCCATACCATTTCATTCCACCACCCTTCTCAAACCATTCGTACCTCTGAATAATCATTTTCTTCACTGTCTCTTCCTTCTCCTTGTCTTCAATGGGAAAGACAGTGACAATGAGTAGTACATCTCCACTCATTTCCCTCACAGTCAACATCTTCCAAGTCCCTTTTCTCTCGAATTCGTTGAAAGTATCCAGTCCTGTAGTATATCAATCGTCCTATTTCCCCCCAATGGAATCAACTCACCAGATTCCTCCACAAATTGGCTGAATTCATTGACGATTAGCTTCATCTGAGGAGAGAGATTCGGGCATTCCTCCACAGACAGAATGTAGTGCTCATTCTTTGAAAATCGACCACCCACGAATCCTACCGTTGTCTGAATAGAACTAATATTATTCCACTGTTACCGAAAGTGAAAGTATAGGGGTGTCCCATAAGTCTTGATAATTTTTTTGTTTTTTTAAATTTCTTCAACAGCTTACAATAATCAATAATCAATGTATGCCCCCTTCGAACCCTCGGCCTGTCTCCATCTTTCGGGCAGGGTGTTAACACCTCTCTTCCAAAACTCGGGAGGCTTAGAGATGATCCATTCGGTGAATGCCCGAACGAGTGAGTCTCGGTCCTTGACCTTCCTTCCCCTGCAGAAGTCAGACAGTGAGCGGAAACAATGGTAGTCGCAAGGGCTAATGTCAGGGGAATATGGTGGATGGGGAAGCCATTCCATATCAAGCTCGTCCAGTTTGGTCTGGGTGATTTTCGCGTGATGGGGGGGAGGGGCGCATTGTCCATCAACATCAGGATTTTTCCCTCGCTCATGAGTTCGGGAGGGACCCTGATGGCGACCTCTTCCAGTTGTTTAGTGAAGAGGTCGGCAGTGACCGAGGTGTTAGGGACGAGGATCTCCCAATAGAGAGGACCGAGGGAGCAGAAGAAGAAGTACAGCATTTCCCTCTTTTCGTGCCGCTCCTTCTTCGGGGTGGGCTGGGGCTTTTCATCCACGTCGCACCACTGCAGTCTCCTCTCCGGATTATCATAGGTGATCCACTTCTCATCTGCTGCGATGATGGAATTTACCCATCGCAGATTCGATTTACGAGAGAGCAATTCCCGACACACCTCAACTCGCATTTTGAGTTGTGCCTGGGAGAGGTAATGGGGAATGACTTGGGGGAGCTTCGCTGTCTTTCACGCCCGATGGAGGGTCCGACACACGGTGGTCTTGGGAGTGCTAGTCTCTGCCGCCAACATGCGCACAATCTTCTTCGGATCCTTCTTCAGCGCAGTGAGAACTCGAGTGGGTTTGCGAGAAATTGGGCGACCGGATCGGGGTTGGTCATCGAGGTTATAATCTCCTTTCTTGAAGCGGGTGTACCAACGATGGCATGTAGCAAGGGAAGGGGCATCCTCTCCATCCGTAAGCACCAGGTCCGCATGAGCTTCTTTGGATGTACGACCAAGGCGGAAGGAATGAAGTAAGACAGCGCGTTTATTGTGATAAGTCTCCATCACTAGAATGACTGTGGCAAATTCTAAACTGATGCAATGCCAATACCCCTTCGACGTCAGCATGATGCAATAGTTTGTTTACAATTTACATTTCGAAATCGGGGCATTCGATTGCGCAACAATGATTTACGGAGCAATTCAAGACTTATGGGACACCCCTATAATTTAAGAAGGGGGAGCTGAGTGATTCCTGTCATGATGACGAAGTAGACAGAGATTCTTCTTTGTTATGCCAGAGTGAAGAAGACAGGAAGAGAGAATAGAAGCGGAAGATGTTTATCGCGCTGTTGAGACGTTTCGAGGGATTCTATTCTTTCTTCCTGTCTTCTTCACTCTGGCATAACAAAGAAGAATCTCTGTCTACCCCTATAATTTGTTATTTTTAAATTCTTTCCAAGTTTTAAAATTAATTTGACTAACCTTTCCCTCAAGACTCTTTCCCACGGTGAATTCACATTTGTTACGAAAATCTGCCGTGGAGGTGAAAGGAACGATCTGAATGAGAGTATCTAATGAATTTCACTCGGATTGGAATGTCCACTAGAAGAATCATGAAAATGTGCATGAACAGAGTATATTGGACCACTCACTTTATTGAGTAGAGTGTAGTTGGTGACTCCCTGCAATCCCGCAACTTTAGCGATATGAAACTCTTGGATCATCCGTCGAACGAGACGAAGACATTCCTAAATATACTCACATTACTTTATATTCTGCCATATAATATATAGGAAATATAATATCCGGTATGAGAATCACCAGATATCATATAACAAAAGGAATAAATACCTTGGTCTTCATCTGAAGCTGTTCTTCATATGGCATATCAGCCAATGGAGTCACTGATTCCTTCGCGGTCTTCACTCGTGCAGTCTCGGTGCTCGTCTCAACACATGCAATCATAAGAGGAACTAGTAATGGAGACTACCGGTAGATCACGTCCCCTTTTTGGCGCAGCCTCAGCTATCTTGCACTCAAGTGTGAACTTCTTCACCACCATTCCGTTGAATTTATCGATCGCTTCCTGAATAGATTTATATTGACTCTTTATTGTAGTACAAACAAAGTAACATTGTGAATGAATATTGTAATAACCTGGGCTTTCTCATTGGTAGTAACGTTGACATAAGCAGTATCTTTGGCCTGACGAATCTTGCCGACATTCTCAGTACCAATAGTTCTCAAATAGAATCCCTAGGCAACACATATCCAATAAATCTCACTTTTCAAGAAGCTTCTTGAATTCTTTAAATCCAAGAAACTTCGGAAGATTTTTGATCTGCACTCGAATTTCTTCTGCTTCCGAGTTTTCAGCTTTATTTTCCGCCTGCTTTTGTTTAGAATCGGATTCCTCTTGTTTCACATCGTCTTGTATCTGTCAGAAGTTGGTGTTGACTACTACCACGTAATAATGGGATGTTCCGAAAGTTTTTGAAGAAACGTTTCGAGTTACGCCAAAGGGTGCTAACATTAGCATTTAATGTTACAATAGTTGATAATTTCAGCACCCTCTGGCATGCCTCAATACGTTCCTTCTCAGTAGAAAAATAAATTTCTATAATCATACGAAAAAAACTTTCGGAACATCGTAATAAATGAATGATAATGCAAATAACGAAAACAACTTACTTTAATGTCTTCTGAAGCATCTGCGATGATCACTTCGGTGTCTGCCATTATGACCCCTGAGTTGATGATCCTGAATTGAAATACATAAAGAATACACAGGCAATTATTAAAATATAATTATATAAGGATTATAATCGATTATTAAAATACAAATTTTTGAAATGGAAATGACCGGTTCTAAGACCGGCAAAAATCCCGCACGCACGCACACACATGCAGAAAACACGAAAGAAATCACACGCAAAGAGATGTATTACTGCGTTCTTCTGATAATAGTAATGGAAATACTTACTGCAATGCATTTATATCATTCTAGAGGCTCTAGACTAGAGAGTCAATAAAATTTAAAGAAATTTCATATTGAGTAAAGAACTGTGAATAACATTAAATATGTGAAAATACGGTAGCCAAAGCTCGAGTTCCCGCAATTCCAATGGTGTACTGTAGGACGAAGAATAAATCGACTATTTTCATACGCTCTTCGCATTTTCTCCATGGTTCTCCACTTATTCCGTTTTGGTTCCATTAATATATTATTATAATAGCCTGCTGTTCAAATCATTACACAATGTGTTTTTGTTGTTTGATCTCTAAGTTAAGTACATCCTTCTAATTACTTTTAATAAAGCGCAAACGTCTTATGCCGTATTTTCCGGTATGGTCGTCCGGTCCACTTATGTAAAAGCTTATCGAAATATCTAAGCTTGCGCTATATAAGCGTATGTGTGTGAATAACGACGCGCTGAACTTAGCCAGAGGTGTCCCCCCCCCTCCCGACGTAGTTAGGGGAATGCCGCTGGTAATGTAATTCGCGAATACAACTTTTAATTATTTCAACGATGCATTCAGTTTCTATTGCTCTCCTTTTTTTAATTAGGTCTTGCATTATCCCTTTTCTTGGACTTCCGCTTTAAGTTACGTTACTTTGGTTGATCGAGTCGATAAAAAAAATATGAATATCTGGTTTTGGCTACTTATGCGGCAATTTGCCTGGTATAATTTATATTCGGAAAAATATATGATGAGTAATTATCTGGGTCTTAGCATAAATTAGCCCGCCCCCACTATGCATCAACAGCAAAATATTCATTGATTTGTTCACTAGTTCTAGAAAAGTAGAATCGTCCAAATTTTCTAGGATAGATTCCTCGTCTTTCCTTGCAATCAGGGCTGCTGGAAAAGGATTTCATCTGTTATTCGCATTCTCTTTTAAAACTTGTGCATGTAATCCTACTTATCATCTTCCAACTTGATAGGCAGAAGAGGGAATCTGAAATTGTAGCAATCAATTTTTAGGAAAAATGTTCAGTTGTATTGTTTATTTGAACCATGCTACATTTCAACATATCCTCTCTATTCAATTTCTTCCTCAGTGGCTCAACTCTCTGTCAATCATATATCTGAACGTACTCTACAATTAAACTGGGAATATTTATAATATTTTTAATCCTCATACTGGAGTTACTGTAGGGTAAATCTCAGAGTGATGTGACAATTACGATGAGGATGCTGTAGGACTATTCATAGTTAGAACAGTCTGGGTCTGGCAGGGATACAGAATCAGAGTTGATATACGGTCTATTCATACTGTTTTCCGTAATGAAAGCTATGATATTGTCGACATGTTGAAAGTATGTACCGCAAGGAGCGTCCTGAAACTATTCAATAGATTTCATCCCATCTAAAAATTTCACAAACGGTCTCATTATTCTTCTCTACACACGTCCTTTAGAGAATCGTCCACAAGTTATGCCTTATTCTAGAAAATATGATAGGAGATTGAACGAAACCCTATTAAGAGTAGTTTAAATAAATGCACTATGTATTTTAAATGCTTCCATGTAATCATTTACATATTGTATGTGACGTATCGCACGAATTTGGGTGTGCGTGTGAATACTTTGGTGTGCGTGTAGTGAGTGTGAGCGCGATATACTTGTTGCGGTCCGATCATGCTTGATCATGATCATGCACACGATATTGTTAACTGATTTCATTTTATGATTTATCGATTTTTTGATTTACTCTATTTCGAAGCCTCTGTTCTGTTGTGTATGCTATCTCTTTTCGGTCTCTAGATATCAAGTTTCAATGGGCGGTGCTCGAATTCTAGCGAGCGAGTGTCTTTCAGGCCTTTCACAAGAGACACTCGAATGAGGTCTTTTCTCGTCCTGTGGCTTCTCTGGCTCTCCAACTGCAGTTCCTCGAGTGTTTTCCTAATCGAGGAAGATGACGAGACCCTCGCCTTCCCCATTCAGAAGTTTGTTTTTCATTTTTTCGCTCCTTAAGATAGGTCTAAAACGCGTGTCTTCATTCTAAGGTGTACTGTTATGACACTTTCAGAGGCAGTGTAGAGGATCTACAGAAAGATATTCTGAACGTGCTGGGTGTCGATTATCATCCATCTCGAGAAGATGGATCGAAGATTGATGATGCGAGTATGAAGTACATGGAGGAGTTATATTCTGCAATCGAGAAGATCGAGTGAGTTGCCTGTCTGTGGAAGTTGCCATCATACCCTTTTAGTGAGAAAACTGGAGAAACATTATTCAGTAAAGACACTGAAAAGGCTGAGGTAGTGGAGGCCATTAATCCCACAGGTATACTGTAAGCCGTTGATGTGACATTGCGACCCCGCTTTGATCTCAAATTGAAGGTCGAATGTTGTTGGAAGGATCTTTGTGGAAAGTCGAGTTCACTTCCTCTTCAATTTCGACAGAGGGATATCTCATGGGAGCATCTCTTCACTTTGTCCCTTCTGAAGAATTGAAGAAGAAACTGACCAAGGTCGACTTTCTTGTTGATATGTGAGTCAGTGTGGATTACTGTAGATTTATCATTGATTGTTCAGTGAGGGTCAACTTTCTCTCTTCTCTGAGTGGAATCCTATGACTGGAGTACATGATCATCCTATCAACATCACTTCTCTCCTTCTTACATGGAGGAATTCATTTATCTCTCCGAAGATCTATCTCAACATTCTCACAGGTATGAAACTCAGTGATGATTTGTATATTTACGAAGTGTTCATATTTGGATGAGATTATATCATAATCTCGATCTCTTTCAGAGGACGGTCTCCCTCCATCTCCTTCTGATTGGAGTATATTCATCGTTGGATCTTTCGCCTCTGTTCCAAGAGTCTTCAAGGTTAGTCTAAATACTATTTTATTATATGACTCATATTCAATTTTGTTGTACATTGTATCATTCCAGGAGAGTCCATCAACAAGACGGGCCAAGAGATCGATGGATGATTCTCCGTCTAGAAGTTCACCACGACCCAATCCATTCAAGGCTAAAGGTTTTCTTCGTTATTATGACAGATTTTGAAATTTAGGGCGAAAGAGTATTCTCTCTACAAATAGATGTTGTTCCTGATTCTCAGTCTGCACAATAAATTGAAAGAGAAGGATAGTGCATTTTAAAATGAGTCCCATGTGGATTGCATGGGTAGTTGAGGAAGAGTGACTCGAAAGAGAGAGAAATTTCTCTGTGATGTCATCTAGAATTTGGGAAGAGAAAATGTTATAATTCCTATTTAATATTTGAGGACATACATTTTTGGTAACCTCAGCAAAAGCATTCAAGTCGCCAAATCGATATTTGGACGTTAAGAGGAGTCACTAGATAGGGGGTGTTTCATGGTTAGCTAATAATGCGCATCTTTTGAGACGAACCTCTAGCTCTTCATTTCAGAAATTAAAAGTTAAAAAAAAAAGTTTCTTAGATGTTTATAGAAGTCACTCAATAGGGGGTAATCAGCACATCCTTGCACAACTTTTAAGCCTACTCCCGAGTCAATAGGCAAATATTTTTTGAAAATATGTTCACCGTAAATCATTTACGACACCAAAATGTATGTTTGAGGAGGAAGACGGGCTGCATGCAGGAAGCATGGATTGTACGTCGATTTCAAGGATCTCAATTGGGGAGTGAGTTGAGTTTTTAATCCTTGATCTTTCGAATCGTGTTTATGTATGATAGTATAGTGGGAAGTATGTCAGCATCGTGTCTCAGGACTTTGTTGTTTCCCCACTCGGATTTCAAGCGTATTTCTGTTCGGGAGCGTGTTCCTTCCCTCTCTCCTCTACCATGAATGCAACCAATCACGCCATCGTACAGGCATGTTCTTTTCCTCCACTTTTTAATAGAAGGAATTTAATTCCACTCTGTTGTTCACCTTATTTAGCAAAATTTTCATCATTCATCTTTATCGTACTTCGTAAACATTTCCGAACAAATTTACATTTTGTAAATTTTTTTTTCTTCATTTTTTCCAGTTCACAACTAAAAATTATAATTATTGTTTCTTATTTTTTTGTCCACCCCGAATTCCGGGCAAATACAAAAATCTGACGGTGAAATATTATTAGAAATGCGATTAAATAGAGAGCAGAATAGTGTAGATTACGGTAGTATCGATTAAAACCCTCGTTCCTACAGTAATCTCAGTCTCTTTTCAATTTTCGTAATAATTGCCTTTTTTAATGGTATTTCTAGGAATATTTTACCGTCAGATTTTTGTATTTGCCCGGAACTCCCGGTGGACAAAAAATAAGAATCATTAATTATAATTTTTAGTAGTGTTTCCGAATCGAGACTCGAGACCTCGAATTTACCGCGCTCGATTCGGCCCCGTGTCGAGAAATAGAAGAAAAGGCGCGCGCTTTGGCTAATTTCTCGACTCGAGGGCGAAGGATCAAGAGTCTCGACTTTTCCCCGCTCATCTCGCTCAGCTTTAACCTGCGGAACCGAGCTTTTAGATAATGAGAGGGCGCGCACTAGACGAGACGGGTAGGCAAGGCGGGTGAGAGGAGGGCTAATTCCGCGTGAGGGGACGGTCTTCGGTCAAAACGGAATCACATTAAGAGATGATTTTCAGTACTTTCGCAAAAAACGGGATCCTTGTAGCTTCAAAAAGAACCGAGTTCTTGCATTTTTTTCGCCCTCGAAAGTCGAGGAATCAGCGCAAGGGCGCGCTCTCCTCCCCTTTTGGGTCGAGACCTCGAGTCTCGGTCTCGATCGGGCAACCCTAATTTTTAGCTGTGAATCCGCAAAATGCAGAAAAATGTAAATTTGTTCGGGAATGTTTACCAAGTACGATAGTTATTTTTAAAAAAGGATATGATCCATGCGAATGATGATGCAAATTGCAGACTTTAGCTCACCTTCTCGATCGAAGGAAGACAAGCGAATCAAAATGCGCCCCTCTCAATCTACAGCCGCTCGCGGTCAGATATCCTTTCTTTATATCCTTTTAGTGCATTTTCCTGATTGAGATCCATCGATGTTAATTTCTATTGTTCAATTGCTCATCATTCCAGGTGCTCTTCAAAGTAGAATCAGATACGAAAATAATCCGTCTCAAGAGGTACGAAGATATGATAGTGCATGACTGTGGATGCCAGTGAGCGCAACAAAGTAATTTTTACATTGCACCCTATATATTGTTTGGTCTGATTGATCAATTAAGATTTCGTCTTTTAAAATACATCTTAAATATTCTCAGATTGTATATTCACTTAGTTTAGATAACATTTATATTACCAGTTTCTTCCCTGTGTGTTACTGCACCTTTCCCTCTTCGTTATCAGAGTGTTCTCTCTCTCTTTTGTAGTTTGTTGTCCCCCACTCGATCTCAATCTGTCCCTCATCTTGTGTCCTCCATTTTACTTTACCTTGCCATACTCCGATTAAATAAAAGATCTCTTTTTTCTCGCAAGTTGTTTTTTTGTCGCGTTGGTCGATGGATACCATTTTTTTATACTGAACCCGTCGTTTATTCTGGCAGTGAATTTAGTACGTGGATAATTGTTCGCTTATTAGTGGTTTGAAATCATATATCTACTGCATTTCATCAATTGTCTTTGCTCTTTTCCATGCGTTGGGCGTTACTAGAATGAGTATAGAGAGCGAGTATATCACTAGAGAGATTATCTGTCCATTGTACACCCAATCCAGATGAGATGCGCACGTTAGGCCATTATAGCATGCGAATCTGAATGAGATGCGGTTACGAATTTCCCATTTTCACTATTGATTACTGTGGTAGCTTAGTGGCGAAGTTAGCGAATGTGATCTGTCCGATAAGGGCTTGGGCTGAAGTCACCCCGAATATGAGACATCCGAAGATCCGATGAAGGGGGAGGAAAGAGGCACGGGTCTGGATTTGATGGGTTAAGAATGGTGGGGATCAAAATACGGAATGAAGGAACTTACTTTCGGAGGAATGATTCCCAATCCGAAATTAATTAGTCCGAAGAGATACTATAATTGTGATAGTTATTGATCGATGATCAATCTCTAAGCTTACTTGCACCACATAGGCACCGAGAATGGCAATTCCCAACCATGAATGGAAGGTTTTGAATTGATCCAGATTGTGAGTCTCCTTATGTCGAATGGCAGAAAAAAGTCCTGTGAGGGGGTTCCTGTAATATGATCCCCCTGTCTTCGACATACCGAGTCCAGCCAATCCCACGGCCAGTGAGTGTAGGATGAAATGCATAAATTTACTGATAAGTTTAGCGTCTCTTCGGTACATTCGATAGGCGACAAGAGCTGAAATTTGAGTACATTCTAGCCTCTGTAATGTATTTTCACATGTGAAATTGTGAATATTATTCAGAAGTTCAACCCTATCAATCGAAATCGATGACTCAACTTAAAGAGATAGAAAGGGTAGAGACTGACCCTCTCCTTGGAGGAACACCAATCCAGTAGTCATAAACATTGCGTGGAGATTCAGATTTCCGAAGTTGCCTTTTCCATTTTCACTCCATTGAAATCCTTTGTCGAGAGTGTTGAAGAAGAAACCTGAGAGCAATTGTTCCTCGTTCACAGTTATAGGAAATTTTGCATGATAAAATAATCCATGACTACGTTAATTGCAAATAAGATCGTCTGATAGATTGACTCATTCTACTTTTTGGTCTACTTTGATCTACATCCGATACTGGGCACGCCTTGCTATTCTCCCCATTCATGTGCACATTCCATTGAAAGACGATGAAAAGGCTCGTAAAATGGCTAGTAGAAGGATAAGCAACACGCGTATTCGCAACAATTCCAATATATTCTTCGATTCTATAAACCTAACAAATATGCAAGCGATATCTGGTGTATTTTGACGCTGATAAGTGCATGATCAGATTAGTGGATAAATTGATAACGAACCAGCGATTCCGACGAGACAAAAACCGAAGAATTGATTGATGACAAGAATGAGATCGAAGTAGATCAACGGAAGTTTGATCATTCCAGTGGCAGAGTCTCAGTGATAGGAAGGAATGAATAGGAGTAGAAGGGAAGAGGAAAGGGAGAGGGGTATGACTCGACTGTGTCTCTACACTCTTCTCTCCTTATCTCTTCTTCTTCTCCATATCAATCTATTCTCTTCCTCCCCTCTGGCTCCATTCTTTGTTTACATATCATAATTCGTGGTCCATTTCAGAATGACATTCCATATTTCTTCCCCTCTCCTCTCTTACCTTCTCCCACTCCTACTTTCCAAATCCAATCTACTAGTAGTGCGACGATACATTTGGAAGAGGAAATCAATCACGGTATATCACAGGAGTCCCCATCATGAATACAGGTCAGACGCTCTTGGATTTATTTAAAATCGATTTATTAAATCAATGGAATTGCAGTGTTCTCTTTGCCCATCCCCTCACTCTTCTCCATTACGGTGTCTTTCCGGGTCAAATCTGCAAAGTGTCATTCATTGTCCAAAAAGACACGAGTAGAGTGAGTTTATCACCCAATTTCCTCGATCTACAGCAGTATCCGTTCAGTTCCTGACAATCGATCGTATGATGCGTATCCGTCCTGATTTCATCCTTCCCACTCAAGGTGCAAGTCTCTCCACTCACGATATATACAATACATTCGGAGCTCAGCCAATCATCTCACTTTCAATAAAAGTAAGTCGCTTCATATTCTCATTGATCTACCATATTCCATATCTTTAGAAGATCGTTCCTTACTCTCGACTGCCCGATTCCATCCATCTCAAACTAGCAGATCGACTCAAGGTTGCTACCGTAATCCAGCCGAAGACCGTATCGATCGACGAGAATGGAGGAATCGCCAATCTTCTCGAGACTCCGAGGTATATTGTAGTGCAAATCTTTCGAATCATATTGTTTTGTAGAGTTGTCTACAATGGCGATCTTGTTTCTATCACAATATCGAATCCATTGGAGGGGTCGAAAGAACTGGTCACTTACAAGGTATACCATGAATATTTTCTCATATTGATCTTTGATCTTTTCCAGTTAGATTGTTCTCCTCATTCTTCGTGCCTCGTTGATTCACGTGTTTCTGTGTACGAGACTTCATCAATCCACTCTCCGATTCCTTTCGGTTCTTCTCCCTCCCCCCTCCCTATTCTTCCTCTTTCAATCAACCACATTCTACATGAACTAACTAAGATTTCCTACGCTCATTCACAGGTATTGTATATCGAGTGCCTTGCAGTATATGATAATTCATCACCAGGCCCCGAATGGATTTCCTCTCTCATTCCTAATCCATGGTCCTTCTGGATCTGGAAAGAGACTACTCGCTCATAAATTCGCTGCTGCATCTCACAAGAATATAATTGAGGTACGGTAGAGATCGAGAATATTTTCTTCTATCCCCCATCAGGTGAATTCACTCGACATCTGGAGTGATCTTTCGTCTCAGGGTGAACAGAAGTTAAAGGGAGTCATTCAGAAAGGTATATAATCATGTATCGTATGCATATCACAAATACATATTGCAGCTGTCTCTGCTCATCCCGGTGTACTGTATATTTCAAATGTGGATGCTCTGGGATACGATGCACACACTAGAAATACGGGTGATATTTAAAATGTAATGCGAGGGAGTGAATGTAATGGAGATGATTGTAGATTCGCGAGTTATTTCAACTCTGAAGAATACACTGGAAGATTCGAGTAAAGCTGCTCAGATTACTGTAGTCTTGGGATGTACTACCAAACAGGTGCTATACGAAATAATGAGATGGATAATGAAATAATGAGATGGATAAATTCTATCTTTTCCAGTTGTCCAACGTCTCTCAAGCCGTTCGTGAGTTGGTTCTCTACGAATATTCCATCCCTTCACTCAATCCTATCGATCGATTCTCCTATTTGAGAAGACTATTAAAGTCAGAGAAGTTATCATCTGCAGTGGCCAAGAATACATCTGTGAGTGTTTCTCTTTAATCTCTCCTCATTTCTTCTCTTCAGGGATTCGTTGTGGCTGAATTGATTGATCTCGTCACTGATTCCATATCCACTGCCAGAGAAAATGGAAGGTCAGTATTCGTGTATATATCTTCTTTTTTTTTTAGAGAATAAAGTCATTCTGAAGTAGAGATTAATGAAATTCAGATTGAAAATGAACGCGGAGGATGTAGAAGGAGCGATTGAAAGGCGAAATTTGTGTATCGCTTCCAGTGTGGGAAGTGCCAAGGTACAATCTCATGTCTAATTTATCGTAGCATTCGCTCTTGTGATGCGCAATCTTTCTTTTCCGTTCAAGTTCATGTCCAATCTCGCCATACTGCAGAAACCCTGTATGATTTTGGCAAATTAATCTTATTTTATATGAAAGATTAGTTTAATAGGAAATTTGTCTTGATAATTAATGATAAGATGATTAAAGGTTCCAGCAGTCTCATGGGAAGACATCGGGGGATTGGAAGACAGCAAGAGAATCCTCCAAGAGAGTCTTGCAGCTTGTCTCAAAGGAGGAAAAAGAACAAAGAGGAGTGGAATAATCCTATTCGGACCTCCCGGATGTGGAAAAACTCTTCTCGCTAAAGGTTTATTAATGCGAATATATTTTTCGTCATTCGTTAACGGTAAATTCAACGCTAATCTAATTTCTGCGATACTAAATGAGTAAATTGATGAAATATATATAACTGCAGCTGTGGCCACTCAATACAAGATCGCTTTTCTCAGTGTCAAAGGACCGGAATTACTCAACAAATATGTGGGACAGAGTGAGGAGAATCTGAGGAATGGTTTGTAATCTTCAGACATCAGTAATTTCCAATTAACATACATTTGAGTGTTCGAACGTGCCCGTGAGGCTTCCCCCTGTGTGATATTCTTCGATGAATTGGATTCAATCGCCCCAAATAGAGGAAGGCACGGTGATTCCGGAGGAGTTATGGATAGGTTAGTATCATATATGAACTTTTTTCCATGAATATTATCGAAAATACAATAGAAACAATATTGTTCAGAATTGTCTCTCAATTGCTTTCTGAACTTGACGATCTCCAATCTCAAGAGGAATCGCAAGTATTCATAATGGGAGCAACCAACAGGGCAGATCTACTCGATCAAGCACTTCTCAGTCCTGGAAGGTATCATTTTTTTTTTAGAGTCGAGTATTTACTATGCGCACTATCCATAATCTAAAAGGCGATTACTAATTTGAAAAAGTATATATTCATATGGAAAAGTATATATATATAGCGAAAGAACAATATGTCTGCGTTTATTCACAATGTACTCTTCAGATTCGATAAGATCATCAATATTTCTCCGGGTCAGGATGTTGATTCAAAAAAGAAAATTCTGCAGGCAGTATCGAGAAGTGTCCAATTGGCAGGAGATGTGGATATGGAGGAAGTGGTGAGCTCCCTCATGATTTTTGATCTCTCTGATGATTGTCCATTGAAGGCAACCTCTTGTCCTCCAGTGATGTCAGGGGCTGAATTGTATTCCATCGTATCCAATGCAACTATGGCTGCGATCAGAGAACAAGTGAGTGCAAGATTGGATGAGAGGAGGGAATAGTGTCAAGAAGAATCTGAGATAAGAGAGAAAGAATTAAATGTATCATATTATTATTGAGTTATCACTCCCACTTTCATCTTGCAATTATCACTTGATACAACTTACCATACCTATCACCGTCCCTTGTGAATAGTCCATTCCAGGTCTCGTTGATCGAAAGTGGAGGAAAGAGTGAAAGTGAGGCTGATCTCACAATCTGTCAGAGGCACCTTCTAGATTCCCTTGCCCAAGGAAGGCATCTTGTATAATTTGTGATATATTTGTAGTTTGATATCAAGTGTCACTTCATAATAAATCTATTTTATCCTATTAATGTGCAATTGGCACTTGCGGTATTCATCCATCTCCATCCTTCTCTATCATATTTCCAGTAGCAATCATGCTCAGAGAGATTAGTGTGTCTTTTTTTGCACCACTGACTAGTTTGACATTGTGTCATGGTAGAATGCTTCCATAGATAGAAGGGATGATGAGTTGACATTCAGAGAACACTTTGACATAGTGATCCAAAAAGCTGCGCTCCGTTCCAACCTAATTTTCCGTGGACTCAGCACCAACAATGCTGCAGTAATGGTCAATGCATACACTACCTACGTTAGGCCTATGGTAGAATTCAGTCCTAGCGTCGCTTTCCCAGTTTTTGATAGAGAAGCTGGTAAACTCGAAAAGCTTCAAAACAAAGTGACGAGGCTGATTAGCTACAAATGTTTGGGATACAACTTTGAAAACAGACCGTTACCAGTGGAACGAAACGAGATGCTCAAACTCAATGCGTTGATGTACCGTCGTAAGGTCAATGACTTCAAACTAGCTTATGAAATGCTGTTCGGGAATTCGAGATTGTCCCGGTTCAGAAACGATTTTATTTTCTTGTTCTATCCAAATCTAATCTCAAAGGCGCAGGCTTCAAAGTGTGTCGAGAAAAATTTAGAACTAAGATTCGCGAGCACAGTTTTGCGAACAGAGTAGGTAAAGTACTGTATGATGTACTTCGAAAAGGAAAGATACCTACAAACTATGCAGAGTTCATGAATGTGATGTGTAAGGAGGTTGGATGATCTGTAAACTTGCTCACTCTACTCGCTTAGATTCCCCTATCTCACACATTATATTGTTCTACTTGTTCCATCCCCCCTCCCCCTCCCCACCCCACCCCACAACAATTCCAACTGTGCGGATAAATCTATTCTATTCTATAGGGTGTCACGGCGCTTTAAGAATCGACAAAAAGACAATTCCGGAGGAAATGGATAGATGAAAGGCAAAGTTTCTTTTGTGATTCACTTTCTGCATGGGTCAATAATAGAATAGAAAGTGAGACGATATCATTCATTGTTTTGCCTCTTCCTTCTCTTATCACTTTCCCTTCTCATTCGTTCATTCCTTCTTCACTCCAGGTCTCATTGATCAAGAGTGGAGGAAGGAGTGCAAGATCCCTATCACAATCTGTCAGATACACCTTATAGATTCCCTTCGCTCAGTCTGTGCAGATTGTACTACCTTTGTAGTTTGATCTCAAAGGTCACTACATATTAAAGTAATTTTATCGGTTTTATGACCCTTTGGCGTATATGGTTTGTGTCCATATCTGTCCATCCCTATCGCATCCCTCTATGATCTATCCCACTCCCCCTCCTCCTCTTTTCTCTCTATCCCAGTTCTATCGCCTCTAGTGATATCTCTTCTCCATTCCATCTGATCGACTCTTCAACTGTTTACTTTATTGTTCTATTCTCGACTGATGCGAACTGACAACTCGTTGTCTCTTTTTGTTCTGAAGGGAGGGAGAAGGAGAGTACTGACTACTGTTTGCATGAAAGATGAAGTGACTCCATCTCTTCACACGCATCTTCCCAATCAGTCAAATAGATTCACCCCCACTTCGTATGTCACCCATCCCCCCTCATTCACTTCGCTTTCCCCTTCATGAAGTCATCCCAATCAATATCATATGTCATTTGTCCATCATAAATGTTATCGACAGTAGGAGGAATGATTCAACTGCTCTCCCCTCCATTTCCCTATTCATCCTATCCATCCATCGCTTCTCTTTTTGTGCTCCCTTCTCTCTCACTTCGACTGAACACCTGTAGAGTCATCCTCATTTCTGTCGCAATCTCTCCTTTTTTGTCCATCCCTTCCCATACTTCACTCTTATCTCCATCTGAATTCCATCAGACACTCATCGTTCCTCCTTTCTGTCTTCTCTCTATTCTCTCATTCAATCCATCGGCTGATCCGACCACTCCCTTCCTCTATCCCCCCTCGCCCCCCCCCTATCCCCTCTCTGTACTTGATTACACTCACTAAATCAGCGTGTCTCCTATGTCCTTTCACATACAAATCATTCCTTCCTTCCTTCATCTCATCCCCCTCCTCCTAGTCATCCTCTTTGATCTACCTATCTCCTCTCCATTTAACCCTCTTCTCTCTCCTACTGTCATTTGTCACTTTCCGTCTTTCTCTCTCAATCTGGCGCGATTTCTCCATTTGAACCTCTTTCTGATCTATCCATTTTAGAATGAGAGAAGTGCTTCCCCTCAAGAGATTCCTAGAAGACTTCGTCACTTCCCTCGATTCGACGACTCTCGATCTGAGGGGAAATGGATGCAGGTACTCTTCCATCTCCTTCCCCTCTAGGGACTATCCACTCCCATCGATCATTAGTAGTACTTGTTATTCATCTCTCAATAGGTGTTTTGGTACAGTGTTCGCTCTTCTCTCCGTCATCCACTGTAGACATCTTGAAATGGGAAGAAAGAGAGAGCGAAATGACTAATGATGGTTGACATTCGATGGATTCGTAGAATTCCTCCTTTACGACTACGCTGAAAATTCTGAGTGGTGTGTGGTGAACAGAAAATAGGGAATGACCTGTGTTTGGAATTTAGCATAACCCACAGATTAGAGGGATGGGAAGAAGATCGAATTACGTACATTGAGAACATTCTTTCACTTATGCTGCATAAGAAAGGATAAACTCGTTGATGACTGAAAACAAATATGAAATGTGTTTGTTGCAGATTCGTTCACGCAGTAGTTGTCGTTGCTGATGAGAAATCGGGAGAAGTTAATCAGGTTCGTCCTAGTTATTGGCTCTTGATTTGTGATTGCGAATCATTTACACTATAAAACGCTGTATGTTTTATCTTCAATTTTACAGTATAATATCTATTATTATATCAGGCGACTCTCCTCCGTCAATTGGATGCTCATGAGATGGAAGAGAGAAGTGACGAGGAACCGTCTCTCGGACCACCCACGTAGGTCCCTTCTCTCCCCTTGCATCTCATCGAGTATTGAACAGCACTTTTTCACTGTTTCTTCATACCTTCCGTCCTTGAGATTCTTTTCTTGAGATACACAGAGAAAGAATACAATAATTCTTCAGAGAGCACACCCACATTCAAAACCAGCGAAGAGTTAGATATACATTTCTCAAGATGGTATTTTTCTTTAAATTTTCCTTGCAGTTCTCTCGAAAACGCGGACATTCTGAGAGCGTTGAAGATTTTGGAAGAATCTCAAGAGTACGTTGCATCCACTCCCATTCCCGAAACATAATCAGTTTTTGATTAGTGGATACCTAAAATAACTAACCCACTCCAGTATCCTGTACCATTCCTGCTCATTTTACGTTGTGACAATTAATTGCTAACTTCAATCTTTCATGAGACTCATAGACAGTTTTACACAGTAAAACCGGTATAATTACTGATATATTCGCCTGACACATTCTAACTTTGAATCCATTCCCTATTTGTTATTTTGCAAAATAAACACATTAATTATTGATCTCTACTGCAGACATTGAGGAAGTAACTCTATTCATTCCGCATATATTTTCTTCATGAAGTGTTCTCGTTTGTCATCATTCTCATTAATTCCCTTCGAATATTTCATCATTTGGAAAGAAAGAGTTTTTTTTCCATCTCACGAGATACTCACTTCAGTTTAATCCCCTCAATATCCTTTCACCAATTCAGACTGGGGGAGAAGACTGAAATAGAGTTAGAGCCTATTCTCACTAATGGAAGCTCTCCATTACTAAGAGGGAAAAGACAGTTTGGAACCTTGCTGAATGGTTTATTAGGACTGTGGATAGATAGGATGATACTCGAAAGAATGAATAGAGATGGAACCGTTGGAGTGAATAACCAGTGAGAGAAAAGAGATAATCGATGGATTCCAATCAATCATCATTATTGAGGAGTGGATAGGGAGGAAGAAGATCTGATGACGATAGATCGTCATCCTTCTCCATTTTCGTATTTGTCACCATCGTTGAGTCCATGAATCGTTCCTTGAACAATCGGAGATCAAAGATGAAAAGAGGCGGAGTCAACCTGTCGTGATTTGATGAGATGAGTGAAGAAAGTGATGATCTCCCTTCTGAGTTGAGATTGACAAGTGAGATAGATGGGAAGTCGAAGAGAGCATGCAACAACCTGATGAAGAGACGATAAGAGATCAAAGATCAAGAAGGGAATTTACAGTGAGAAGAGAGACAATATCGACGGAGAAGAGATAGAATCCAGGATATTCCATGAGGGAAGCCATATCGATGTATTCCCAGATAGTTACCACCTCAATTGACATATTCAGTATCTCATCTTTCATCTCTCACCTGACCACATTGAGGATATTACTCATGAGATAGACACAAACGATGAAGATGAGGGTTCTCGTTGCTTCCTTCACTCGATTCTGCAATTAGAACCTTCAATTATAACTCACCATCAACAGTCAATGATTCTCCCCTTGAAAATCCCTCGTTCGGTCACTCCTCTCCCCTCCTCCCCCACTTCCCTTCCTCCCTCCCGCTCCTTCTCATACAGACTCGCTCCTCCCTCATCTGTCTCCCTCCAGACCCTTCATCTGTTTTCGTCTAC
>BTSX01000001.1:19351222-19400728 GCA_036245825.1 Pristionchus entomophagus | reverse complement strand
GTCGATAGTTGATCCCTTCCCCCTCTTCCCTTCCTCAATTCAGTCCAATTCCATCTCGCCCCTCCCTTTCACGCCTTGTGCATTATCTCATTACAGTATCTTCTGTGTGATTGATCATTCTGTTCGTCAGATATTGTTTGATTCAACCACTCCCTCCTTTCGACCTGTCAAGCCTCTTTTCTAACATTATTATAATCGAAAAAATTAATAACTATAATAAAAATTGTTGATGATAATATTAAAATACACGATAATACTTACAAAGAAGATGAAATGGTGGGGGGAAGGGGATGGGGTAAGACTACTTGTGTTGTCATGGATACGATGAGAAAGAGGGAAGGAGAGCTGGGGAAGGGAAGGCAGTCAGTTGAGTAGAATGACCGAATTCAAAGAAATATTCGGCCCTCAAAATGCTATGCTTTTCATGGTTTGTTCATGATTGAACTATGCTTTGCTTATTTAATTCTTTCTCAGGAGGAACCTGTTATGCCCATTTTTTGTAAGCCCAAGCTATTGCCTCTAAAGACTGGTGAGTCAATCCTTCTATTTCCTAGTGTTCAACGATATTTCCCCTCTTCAGTCACTATGGAAAAGTTAGAGAAAATGCAGAAAGAGGCATCTGAGCGACTGAGAGATATAGATAAAACAGATGACGAGGTGATCTATCTATTTATTTTTTCAATCATTAAAATTCCTGAAGCTTAATAGAAGGAAGAGACGGAGGGACAAGAGATTATTGTGGGGATTTCGATGGTTAAAGAGAAAGAAGAGAAGAAGGCTGACATATGGAGTGCCGACGGATAATCCATCTCATCTTCAAATATTAATATTTATCATTATGTTTTGTATCGAATTCGTAAATGCGGTTATTCTATTCATTCCTTCTTCACTTCTAAACCATTCTCCTTCTCCTTCACTTTGTCTTCTTCAGATGAAGATGAGCCCGATCCCTGAGAAATATATTTTGAACATTTTGTGATCAATGTACACCTCGTTGCTGTGTATAGTGGGAAGAGTTGCCCTGTGCTGATTCCATCTCAATGGAGGAGGATTAGTGAGGAGAGACTGAAGAGATGTATTTAGAAGTTATAATGAAGGAGAATATCATGACAACCTTGAATAGATCATGTTTGAGGACATTGGAGGGATTGATTCTAGCATCGGGTGAATACTGTAGAGATGATTGAAGGAAGGAGAGAAGTTCAGATGGATAATCCTCATCCAATAGCTACAATTGATATAATTCCTTCTCTTTTGTCTCTTCTATTCCTACGGCCTTCAATCCTCTTGGTTTGGTTGGTCTGCTCACTCTGGACGAGATACAACCATCTTCTTCACGTCAGAATCACTTGGATATCCAAGAATATGGATGATGCTCCTCATCTCAAACTCATTCCTTCTTCTCTCTCCTCTTCTCTCAATCACCTGTGCATCAGCGTTTTTCTCCCTCACCAGAGTTCGCCCGAGTATGAATTCAGCTGTGACACACGCTGCTGCCCACCAATCTGACAAGGGAATGGCCAACCCTTGGGATGAAATTGGGGTATGAGCTATATACCATTCGAAAGAGCATCGAAAGTTGATATGATCTACGTTTTCAATCCGTGCAACAGCGACCTGTGGTTGACGTGAGAGCTCATCGAAAATTCCGAATTTGTCCGCGTGCTATGGCGCAAGGATGTCTACTCCTATCCTACCTCTCTCCTTCAAGTAGCGCGTGGTGTAGTGGATAGTGCTCTAGACTGTATGTTTTGGACTGGTTCGATTCTTGCCCGATGCCAAAAGTTTTTGCAAGTTTTTATTGCAACATTTTCGGTTTTGCAAACAACACTTGCTCGATTTTAACTCATTTATGAGTTTATTTAAACAAGAGATGAAACAATAACCCAACAACAACAGCAGCAGCAGCTACATATTCGATCAATACTTAACAACATCTGTGGAAAAGAGTATAAAAACACGAATAACAATAGGGTTTGCAGCAGTAAGAACACATAACGAATCCGAATCCGTTGCAGTCGGAGCAGGGTTCTTCGGATGTTTCTTCGAACATGAATGGGCACATCATACCTGCGCCTCGGTGGGTGCTCTTCTCTCGGGTGCTTCGTCGTCGGACTCATCGCAGTTCCATTCTTCCTCTTCTCCATCCTCACATTCATCTTCAATTTCCATATCCTCGTTCTCTTCGAATCAATTTCATCGCGGATTACGCCATCCAGAATCTCTCGGAAACGCGTTACGATCTTCTGTTCTTCTCGTTGAAGGTCGTTTTGGTCGAACGGAGAGATCAGTTCATTCCCATACATGGTGGCAAGGACAGCCATTATGGCCTTCCCATTAACCATGCTTGAGCTGTGAAAATGAATAATTCACCGATTTATAATCGATTATTTCACGCGACAATAATTCGATATGATAAAAATACATATGAAGGATGAAATAGTGCCTCCGCAGAGCCCGTTAATGGAATCCGTGCTCTCTACTCAAGACGGGTTCGAGAGAGATCCAGAAATTTGAAAAAAAAAACAAATTTCATAATTTTTTTAAAAATTCGTCTCTTGCTTAAATAAACTCATAAATGAATTAAAATCGAGAAAGTGTTGTTTGCAAAACCGAAAATGTTGCAATAAAAACTTGCAAAAACTTTTGGCATCGGGCAGGAATCGAACCAGTCCAAAACATTACAGTCTAGAGCACTATCCACTACACCACGCGCTACTTGAAGGAGAGAGGTAGGATAGAAGTAGACACCCTTTGCGTCATAGCACACGGACGAATTCGGAATTTTCGATGAGCTCTCACGTCAACCACAGGTCACTGTTGCACGGATTGAAAACGTAGATCATATCAACTTTCGATGCTCTTTCGAATGGCATATAGCTCATACCCCAATTTCATCCCAAGGGTTGGCCATTCCCTTGTGAGTAGAGGATTAGTCCATGCCCCCCCACTCCTCCCCCCTCTCCCCCCTCCTCATCCCCCTTCCACTCTCTCACCGACTCCATAAGTGAAGGATGTAGCACCGAAGAGTAGTTCGGGAGCACGATAGAATCGAGTAACCTGGAATGATCTACCATCATCATATCCAGATGGAATCATCCACCTGGTATGGATTATGCTTCTCTCCATTCACCAATTTCTTGGCATTTCCGAAATCTGCCAATTGGAGAATTCCCTTGTCGTGATCAGCGATGAGATTGGCTGGTTTGATATCGAGATGGAGATATCCCTCAGTTATCTCATTCGAATCAATTGGACTGATTGACTGATCTACCTTGAAATGAATGTGTTCCACTGCCATCCACAATTGATACGAGTAGAGACGACTATCGATCCCATCCAGATGAACTCCCTTTAACAGATACTGTACATCGCATGGATACGGTATACTGACCTTCGTCTTGAGACCTACCATATCGAGTGGAAGGAAATCAAGGATCATCCAGTGGCATGTCTGAGAGGGATTACGGTATGTGGATGGAAGATGTGGATACCTCCTTCTCCATCTTCTGAACATAGTAATAGAGTAATCGAGTGATATTGGGATGTCTCAATTGAGATAGAATATCTGCTTCGTTTCTGTACTCGTTCCCTGCTGCCCGACCCTCTTTCGATTCCCTGATCATAGAAGAGAAGAGTCAAGGAGGGGGGGGGGAGGGGGGAGGGGGGGGGACTGACCATGCCCTCTTCACAGCCACTCGTTTATTTATGGGTTTGAGTAGATTGGCAGCGAATACATTGGCGAATCGACCACTCGCGTGCATTTTCTCGTTAGAGAGAACGATATCCGCATTCTCACCTGAAAAGAAGAATGATCTACAGTATCTGAAAGATCTCGTGGAGTACGGTACCTTCTCCTTCTGCCCAAATTCGCTTGGCGCGAAAAGCCATCTGCTTTTGACGAGAGGAGGGACGATAAATGAATGGCAAAGTGACCAGTTCAATTCGAATGAGAGTGGAGAAATGCATCGTCGTACTCGCTAATCTCTCATATTGTAATTTCATTGCCACTATGATCGATTGTGTCTGCCCTAGCTTACTTTCGAGCACATGATTGTTTTTCAAAGGCAAACATTTTTTATAGTATTTTTCCTTTATATAATTTTGAAAATTAAATCATTGGCTTCTAAAAAATTGTCAAAAAACCTGTCCAGTCAGGAAAACACTGACCCATGTGCGTTGCGTGGCGTTGCGGCTGATATTTTATATTTTTTTTTTTTTTTTTTTAAACTCGTTTTCTTATTCGCTTCAGTATGGCCACAAGTGACCGCTGAAATTATCGGAAGCCGATGGAATACCTCAAGGAGGCCGGATTGGAATTCTGCGTCGATGCAAATTCCATCAGGATCATCGAAACACCCTCAGAATTCTTCGATTTGATTATTGTGAGTTTACTTTAACTTCTACTTCTTGTGCGAACCGAAACTTATTATCTACAGGAGCGAATCGGAAGTGCGAAGAAACGAGTGTATCTAAGTAGTCTCTACCTTGGAAGCGGGAAGCGGGAGACTGCCATTGTGAGTTTACTGGAGAAGTTGCATAATTGTTAATGAACGACTGTAGAAAGGGCCGATTAATATCTGAAATTACTGTTCGAGCAAGAGTGAGCGAATATATTTATAACCGTAAATCAGGTAGATGGTCTCTCTAGTCGATTGGACGAAAATGAAGCACTCGACGTGAGGATTCTTCTCGATTTCCTGAGAGGAACGAGAGGAGAAAAGGAAGGAAAAAGTAGCACTAGTCTACTGAAGAAGATTGCTGATAAAGCAAAGGTTAATATGTTTACTTTTATCAACGAGTTAGTGATAAGAATAAATAGGTCTAGGAGATAGCGGTAGGTCTATGTCTCAGAACAACAGTATAATGCCAATTCATTTTTGATGAGTTTCTAAATCAAGTCTATCCTTTCAGATTTATCTCTTCCACACTCCAGAACTACGAGGAACATTGAAGAGTGTATTGGGGGAAAGGAACAACGAGATTGTGGGACTACAGCACATGAAGTTGTACGTCTTCGATGATGCATTGCTAATATCTGGGTGAGTCTAAGCCAATTTCATCATTGTTTATTCATCCCATATGTAGAGCGAACCTCTCTGATTCCTACTTCACTGATCGGCAGGATCGATATGTGCTCATTGAAAACTCCAAGGATATATCTGATTTCTTCTGTTCTAGTAGGTTAAAATATATTTGTTCAATTTTATTCGTATAAACACATATGGAAAAAATCGATAGCAACCACTGTACAATAAGGTGTACTCTGTCTGTTTCTCAAGCTATTATAAATGGTTCACCATGTTTCTAGTTGTCTATTAAAATATCATTGTTTCCTTTTTATTTTTTGCAATGCTCTCCAAGTATTTAATCTTCAGTCATAACTGCGGTGGGATCTCACTCTTTCCAATTGTATGGAGATGGTGAAAAGAATCTGCATAGTGAGTGTACACAGCATCCGTTCCAAGGTAACATCTGATATTTTTCGGATCAATAATGACTAAGCGCTCAGGAAATGCTATTGAGTATTGTACCTCATTGCGAGATCGAGTATTGAAAGTGGTGGAGGAAGCAAAGATAGGAAAAGAAAGGGAAGAGGGCGGAGATACCGTAATCTACCCATTGATACAAATGGGAATGATTGGAATCGATGAGGAGTATCAGTATCTCAAGAGACTATTATCGTCCAAGGTTAGCTTGTTTAAATATTATCAAACAGAAAAATTTTAGTTTAGAATCCTTCATTGAACATGACCCTGGCATCTGGATATTTCAATGCGACTGATGAATACGAGAGATTGATGTTGAGTGATGGAGACTATTCACTTAAAATACTCATGGCTGCACCCGATGTGAGGGATCTACCCCTCCCCTCAATATCCATTTATATATCTCAATCTAATCATATCTGATCTAGGCGAATGGATTTGCGGGTGCCTCTGGTCTCTCTCAATACATTCCTTCCATGTATTCATCCATCGCCGCTTCTTTCCTGGCTGCGATTGATAAATATGTGAGTATGGACAATGTTCATAAAATGTCATTATGAGGTAGGACGGAGTCTTGGAATTCGGTGCTCTTTCTACAAAACGTTTTTTGTTCTTATCTTTGAGAGAATCAGAGACTGTCTGCAGAATGTCAAGCTGATAGCAGCATATTTCAAGGACAGAAGTTTCATTTTCAGAATCGGAGGAATGTTGAGTTGGTGGAATGGAGTCGGAAGGGATGGTCATTCCATGCGAAGGGACTATGGTGTGATAGAGGAGATAGAATAGACACCGTCATCGGATCATCCAATTATGGTTAGTTAGCACTAATCTTGAGATGGGGAGAGGGAGAGGGAATGACTTGGATATATCAGGATACCGATCCCTCCATCGAGATCTGGAGGCTCAAATCGTCGTGAGTACTACGAATGCGAGTCTGATGAAGAGATTGAGAGAGGTGAGATAAAATGATTATCAATTGGTACATGGATCTCTCATCACTCATTGTAGGAGCGTAATAATCTTCTTGAGTTCACGTCACTTGTTGATAGAAGTGCATTGAGGAGGATAGATCATCATGTTCCCACTCTCGTCTCTTTCTTTTCCAAAGTACTCAGGAGATTTTTCTAAGACTCAACCATAGGTTAGATAGGGTAGTCAATTATTAGATGTTATCTCTCATGACTTATGTTGATATCGACATTTGTAATTGCTCAAAGCAAAACGGTGATATTACGAGTACAATGAGAATTAATAAAGAAGTTATAATTTGTGAAGAATATGTAGAATATCGAATGAATGGTTTGCGACCATTTGCAATATCTTTGCTATATTTGTATGATTTTGGTTATAACATGATTGATGCTCAGAATGGTTCTGCTTCCAGCAGGTCTCGTGTTAGGCAAGGCCATTCTCAATGCAGTGCAGAACAGGTAGGGGAGAAGGATCAATAGAAGCAAGATTTAATCTATGATTATAGTAATGCTGATTAGCCTATATGGCTAATGAATGAATTGCAGAGGAGCACAACAGAGTGCAGTCAAGATCGCTGCCCGTACCTCAGCGATGATTGGAGAGGAGAGAGGAAGGGGAATGGAGAGACGAGTGATGGGAATTGGAGCAGGAGAGGGATTGAGGAGACGAGTCAATCCATATGATAAGACTGAGGTATAACAAATTATCAACGCATAATCACAACAGGATTCGTATATAATGATATGAATTTTCAAGGCGATTATTGCTGTGGTTTAGAGAGGTCAGAGATGAGTGGATGGTTTTCTATTAGGCATTTAACATTCTAGACATTGGGAGCGTTACGGATACATTATGATGGAAGAGGAAAATGGAATATGGATAGATTGTAGATAAGGAACCGACTGGGCGGAACTTCTGTGAGAATGCTGCATAAACAAGCAGAGAAGGACGCAGTTGCACTCAAGGAAGCACTCGAGAATGAACGATGGTTAGTTTAATATGGTTAATCAAATATTATAAATGCAAGGTAGTTAAACCCTCCTCTTTCAGGATCCCGGTGTATCGATTTGAGGGTATTCGATTCGGAGTGCTTCTAGCGCGGGCTAAATTACTTCAGACTATAGCCTCTGTCCTCTATCTACCGTATTCCACCTTTTTACTCCTGACTGGAACGACTGAAAAAGAGACATTCATGTACACACTCGTGTTGGCTGTCGCTGCACCTTTTCTACTTGCTCTTTTCTCGAGGTACGGTAGAGAAGAGGGAATGAGTACGGTAGCCTGTGATTATTGATTTGATGAGATGATGGTTATAGGTATCTGAACCGATTGGTGGGAGTGATTTCAATGAATGAGTCGAATGAATATGCGAGAATTGGATATCTCACCTTCTGGGGATCGAGAAGGAATGTTCATGTTGAAGTGAGTGGATAGAGAGGGAAGGGAATTGAATGAATCATATTCTGAATGGTCTGTTCTTGAGGTGGCTGATATCATTCCGATAACCGAGAATAGTTCTGAGAAGGATCAATTAGTCAAATTGCAGTGGTATGCCTCAGGGTGAGTCTAGTTTCTCTCCTTCCGCTTAGAAACCATTTCTGGATCTCTCTTGTATTGTATAATCATTCTGCGAATATGGTGCTTTCAGTAACAAATTCCTCTTCCTCTCTACACGAAATTGTGAGATAGTGGATGAGAAGAGGGCGGAGGTCTTATTCGGTGATCTCAATCTATTCCACACCTACAAGACTACGTAGTGGATCTATCAACTATCAATCTTTGATCTCATCCTTGTCTTTTTTCTTTCTACACTATCACATAGTTTTTTTGCCGTAATTTCTCTAGAGTTCAGTAGCTAGAATAGAATCTGAATCGCTTATTATTGCCTGTACATTGTGTGCCATATTATAACATCGAGTATAAAGTTGTTTTCAAAAAAAGTTGTGATCGATCTACTTGATCGATATTCTTATGTGTTCGCAACTCGCTTACGCTATCTGCACTCACCCCTACCACCTATCTTTCTGAACTCGCTCACAATTCCACTAATTCTCTCACTCTCTCCCTCTCATCAATGATCAACTACTTTATCTTCGGTGTGTCATGCTCTCCATCTGGGAGACACACCCACAGTATCTGTTCCCCTTTTTTTCTGTTACTCTTCTATTCGTGCCCTCTATCCATCTGCCATGTACTTTTCCCTCTCCTCTCTTCTTCCTCTCTCGTTTCCCTCACTCCTTCATTCACTCTTATCGTCCCTCTGATCTCGCTGTTCCCATGTTCACGACTCTTTTCAAATGGTCACTTCTTTCTCCTCTAATGTGCGATGACCCTTTTCACACATGTCTCCTCTCTCTCTTTCTTCTCCTTTCCCATCATTCACTTCTCTTGTCAATGAGCGAATCTGCCTTCTGACCTTTATTCATACTCCTGGGTATATAAGGGAGGCCACAGAAGCATTAATTCACCATTGTCTCTTTCCAATAGATTGGATGAGATTCTCTCAATCTAATCCAATCTACCATTCCGTGATAGGCACGAGTCTCATTCCATCCTATCGCACCCCTCATATTATCAAGTGATCACTATCTAACCAACGGGGGCTTCCCCTTTAAGGATATCAACTGCCCTCTGTCTCCCTTCCTTTCTTTCGTTGTTCGACTTTCTGTCTGTTCCTTGTTTTGATCTACGATCTTTGTTTTCACAGTTGTTATCCCCCAGACGCGATATTATTTCTTCTGAGATTTCTTTATTTTTTCATAAACTTTTTACCTCTAATTAACCTCTTCCTTCAATGGTTAATGGTATGTTCCGTCAGAATGACATCATCAGTCGTATTCTCAAATGGTCCTTCTTCTCCATCAGCATCTCCCTCAGGGGATAAACAGATGAAGTATATTCTGGTGACGGGAGGAGTGATTTCAGGAGTGGGAAAGGGAATCATATCCTCATCCCTCGGAGTACTACTCAAGAATAATGGATACAAGGTGAGTAGAGAGCACCTTACAAGATGAATCACGCGATTAGACGAATCAAATGCCAGAGAACTGTTTAACATAGAAACTGTAGATAAAAGGTTCTTCGTAATATTCACTGAATGGGATTCGAAATGTTGTACATCATTCAGAAGTGAGCATAAGTGATACTGCTCTTCTTAAATAGTTGATATTTGTGTATTGAAGGTGACAGCGATCAAGATCGATCCATACATCAACATCGATGCTGGAATATTCTCCCCCTATGAGCATGGTTTGTAGATAGAGATGAAGTGGAAGGGAATGGAGACGAGAGATATGATTCCATAGGGGAAGTATACGTTCTCGATGATGGAGGAGAAGTGGATCTCGATCTGGGAAATTACGAGAGATTCCTCAATGTCAGACTCACCAGAGACAACAACATTACAACTGGAAAGATATACCAATGGGTAAGATTAATTTGAATTTGATCTATCTCTACTGAGTTGATGATTCATCTTGTGTCTCCCCCCCCCCCTCCCCCCATCCCTCTTGATGTGTTCCATGTAGGTGATTGAACGAGAGCGTCGTGGAGACTACCTTGGGAAGACAGTGCAGACCATTCCCCATCTGACTGATGCCATCATTGAATGGATTGAGAGAGTGGCCAAGATCCCCGTCGATGGATCCACTGAGACACCCGATGTCTGTATCATCGAGGTATGGAGAGATTGAGAGAGAAGGGAGGGATGGATCATCCTCCATTCCAGTTGGGAGGTACCATCGGAGACATAGAGGGAATGGCCTTCCTCGCTGCATTCGAGAGATTTCAGGTCTGTTATCAAGAACCTTTCTTACACGTTAGAGAGATGAAATATAATAAAAGAGAATTTGTATTAAAATTACGTGATTAATGACATTTGCTTACAATTAATTAAAAATTTTCTCTGATTGTCAATTCCTTTAATCGCCTCCCCTCTCAGCGTCCAGCCCTTCGTGATTCTCTCATGAATGTCCACGTTTCTCTCATCATGCATCCCGATGCCACGGGTGAACCCAAGACGAAGCCAATGCAGAACTCGGTGAGACCCCCCCCCCCCCCTCCACCCCCTCCCCCTCCCCCTCTTGCAGTATCCTCCTTGACAGGTTCGTCATCTTCGTGCTGCGGGTCTGATGCCGGATCTTCTAGTCTGTCGCACGACCGACCAACTACAGCCCCATCTGAGGGAGAAGATTGCTGCCTTCGGATTGGTTGATCTGGAACAGGTGAAAGGGAGAAAGGGGGGGGGGGGGGAGGGAAGGGGGGGGGGGAAGGAGATGGAGGGTCTGTTCAGGTGATTGGAGTGCACGATGTCTCCAACATATACAAAGTGCCGTTGCTGCTGGAGAGTCAGGGAACACTCGAAGCCATCCAGAAGAGGTGAGGGGGGGGGGGGGAGGAAGGAGGGATGGTCCCCTCTTGCAGACTCCATCTATCTGCCCCCAATGAGGATATGCTTCGTTCTCTCAAGTTCACCATGATGCACTGGGCCAATCTAGCCAAGCTGTCAGTTTACATTCATATTTCAATCGAGTGGTTTAAGAAGATCTGACACATCCCGATAGAAAAATTCTTGTTAATGTTTTGCGAGATGTTCATTTGTATTTGGGTGTGATCTGTGAGTAAATGAAGTGTCTGTTGTCAGAGTGGACGACTTCCAAGAAGAGGTCACCATTGTTCTCGTGGGAAAGTACGTCAAGATAGCAGATGCCTATGCTTCCCTCAATAAGGCTCTCCAACATGCAGCCATACACTCAAAGAGGAAGCTCGCTCTTAAGGTTCACCTTTTCTATCCGCTAAAAATTTTTTAATCTATTCTTTTGGGCATTTTTTTCATGATTCTGTTTTGCAAAAAGTATGCCAAATGAGATTCCCATGCCGGGAATCGAACCCGGGCCGCCTGGGTGAAAACCAGAAATCCTAACCACTAGACCACATGGGAGCACGAGGGATGAGACGATAGAGTGTGTGAATTGGCGGAGGAGAGAAGGGAGAGTGTGCACTCTCTACTGTCAATGACGAGGTCGAGATGAAGGTTTTCCATTCATGTTTTAAAATTAACTCGTGTTTATTTTAGTTATAAAGACAATGTGACAATTTAAGTACGTGAACGCTGAACTACTGGAGGAAGTGAAGGAAGGAGAGGAAGAGAAGAGTGCCGCTGCATGGAAACTACTCGAATCGGCTGAGTATGCCTTTGACCATTCTTCTATTTTATGCAAAGAGGGGATAAAGGGGCAATGGATTCCCTTGTAGTGGCATCATCGTCCCGGGTGGATTCGATAAGAGAGGAGTCGAGGGAATGATTGTAGCATGCAAGTATGCAAGAGAGAAGAATATTCCCTTCCTGGGTCAGTGATGGACTAGAGGAGGGAAGAGAGGGGGGGGGAGGGGGGGGGGAGTATGGTATATCTCTCTCTACAGGTGTCTGCCTGGGCATGCAGTGTGCCTCCATCGAATACGCCAGGAATGTACTCGGAATCGAGGGAGCCAATTCCACTGAATTCGTCAAGGAGGGTCTCACCCCGAGACAGCAGGTACGGTAGACAGAAAGGAAGGGTTACTGTACCCTGTCTATTCGCTGATCTGCAGGTGGTGATAGACATGCCTGAGCACAACGTTGGAGGATTGGGAGGAACGATGAGACTCGGAGCGAGAACTACCGTATTCCTGACTGAGAAGTGCAAGCTTCGTAAGTTTATGAGTTGATTGGGATTGGTCAGGATTGATCGGAATATGTGGAGAAGTGGAGAATGATTGATGATTCTGTAGGTTCTCTGTATGGAGAAGATGAAGTGGAGGAGAGACATCGTCATCGGTACGAAGTCAATCCCTCTCTCGTCCCTGAATTGAGCAAGAAGGTATGGAAGGGGGGGGGGAGAGATGGGAGTGGTGATGGGATGGATGTCAGGGCCTTCTCTTCGTGGGAATGGGAGTGGATGAAGAGAATACAGAGAGATTCGCCATCCATGAGAAGAAGAAGAGAAGCGAGAGTTCAGCTGCTCTTGTTGAGTATGCAGAACACAATAAGGAGAATCAGGTGAGAAGAAGAGGGGGGATGGGGAAGGGGGGGGGGGGGGGGGAAGGGGGAGGCTGTCTACTGAATGTCATGTTTCATCCACTTATCGGAAATTGATGAATAATTCATTCCTTAATGGTGAGTATTCAGGATCTTCTCTCTAAGATCGACTATCTGTGTCAGAGAGGAGGAGATGGAAAGGACAAGACAGCAGTGAGAATGGAGATGGTCGAATTGAAGGGTGAGTGAAGGGGGGAGGAGGAAGGGGAATGGATTGGACTGAGTATCTCTCTCTCTCTCCATTGCAGGCCATCCATACTACGTGGGGGCTCAATTCCATCCGGAGTATCTCTCCCATCCCCTCAAGCCATCCCCTCCCTTCCTCGGTCTCCTTCTCGCTGCCAGTGGACAACTCGAGGTCAGTCTCCCCCTCCCCCCCCCCCCCTTCTCCCTCTCCTCATCTCTTCTCTTCAGTCCTTCCTCTCTGGTGATCGTACTCCCACTCCGATGAAATGTCTCACAGCAGAGGGATCGATTGCTGCCCTTGAGAAGTTGTCCATTGCCCATGAATCGACCAAGAGTCAATCCAGTCTCACTGTCAATGGATGCTAGAGAGAAGAGGAGAAAGAAAGTAACGATTGAGCCATTCTAACCATTTATCCTTTCATTCTCTTCCCATATTCGCATTCTGACATGTTTCCACTTTCAAGTTACTTTCACCCTCCCCCTCCCCCCGTGATAGCATGTTGTTGAAGTCACCGATTTTATTGTTATCGTTGTCACTCTGTTCCAGTAGACATCCAATCAAAACTCGTAATATTCCCTATAATTGGAAATATTATTTTTATCGATGGACTTTATTTAATGTTTACTTTCCTGTTTTTATCCACCTTTAAATACACCTCTTATATATATCCCGTATACCCCTAGAGAGGAGTTGTACTCTCTCTCTCTCTAGGGAAGGTTTCGAGGAGCAAATATCAGTTTCGCATTGACCAACTTTCCGTTTCGGTTTAATCGAGAATAGACCAATCAGAAAAAAAATTAACTAAATTAAAACGTATGAAATAAGAGGTGTTTTTTCTGAGTGAAAAAAAGAGGAAAGTACCATTTTGAGGTTTCCCATAAAATGTTTCTTTTAAAATGCTTGTGGAAATTAGTACACTGTAATCAGGGGAACGATGAAAGTGAACGAACTACCAATCTTGTTTCTTTTCGCATGATTCCTGGGGAAATGAGAGAGAAATTGAGTAGCCTAACAGAATGATCGATCATATTAATTGATATGATGGATGTTGGAATGTGCACAGGATGTCAACAAACATTACATCTCAGGTGGAGAGACTCAAGCTGGAATCAGATATAAACTATAAAATAGCGGTGGGATCAAGCTGGGTTTTCTGAAAATTTTGGGCGAATCCAAGCTGGGATCAGCAATGTGGTCGGAGTCTAATTAAATGATGACCATTAATTTCGCGATTCATAGTGTAGATACTTACAGTATCCAGACCTCTTGTGTACGTACCGTACCCATCTCAGAGGGAGTGCACCGTGGAGACTGCTGAGTGAGGGTCCGTCCCCACGGTGAACATTCAAAAAGCGTGCTGTCACCGCATGTTGCGAGACGTGCTCGTTGAGTTGGGCCATTCAACCGAAACGAGTTCTGATTCAGCGCTTGCCCTTCCAAGCTGGAAATGCGATTTGGAGACCTCATCCCTGATTCCAGCTTGGGTCTCTCCACCTGAGATACTAGTAAGCCAGTTTATCTTTTGTTTAGTGAGTGAGTCATACATTACCAACACCATTTTTCTTATTGAGACTGTGAGTTATTCTTCCCTATCCAAGTGTGATCGAGATTCTTCAATATCGTTCTCAGTGTCATGTAATGTGTTGTTGTACTGAAAACAGAGTCATTTGAATGTACTTGAATATCGTTCTCGACCCTACACTCCTACCTGCACTCCCTTGTGCTATGACTTAACAGATTCTTCGGAACTCACAATCGGCATCGGAAGGAGACACATCACTTAATAGTGGGGATTAGTATAGTTCTCGCTAGAGAATGAAGATTTTGATGATATTACATTCTTTATCGATAAAAAGAAGCACAAGCACCGTCTGGTAAGTCAAATGGATTGAATTGTGAGTGATAAACCCATTTGAGAGAAGGAAATCATGGACTGTTCTTCCCTTCGAATTGACAATTCCCCTCTCCCATTCATACAATCAATCTTCCTTCCTCATACGAGTCAATTCATTTAATCTTTTCGTGTCCATGAATATCGAATGCAGATTCCAACGATCTAGGGAATACAGATTGGACTTGATTGAAAGAGTGAGAATAAAGGAGATTATATTATCAGTAATTGGCTTGATCTTTGATCTTTCTCTCACTAAGCCCTCCCTTCCCACCCTTGCTGCCCGGCATACAACCGATTCGACCTCGTCGACAGACCCCCGATATATCGCAACTCTTCATGATGATTTCTTGTATGATATAACTGCATATCAACAAAATTTATGAATAAATGAAAGAAAAAGAATAAATGAATGTACATTTCTCCTATCATTCATTTCTCCTATCAGTTTCTCATTTCTCCTACCAGTTTCTATGGTGGATAGTCGTCTATCTTTTCTCTCTCTGTGATGAGTCATCACCGTCCTAGTAAACGATCGATTCCTAATTCTGACGACGAACTCCACTACCACGCTTCCCACAACACAATATCCGCCTGGCCCCCTTCCATCCGCCCACATTCTACCTCACCCTTCAACGAATGGATTTCCATCGTCGTATTTTCTTCCATCGTCGTATTTTCCAAGAAACTGTCCGAACTCTTCTCCTTTACCACATCCACCAAATACACCACCACCGACTCCAAGGATCGTCTCCGGAAAAGGCAGGTGTTTCTCAGAAACTTTGCTCATTCGGACGATGATTGTCTCTCCTTGAACAATCTCTGCAAAGAGATTGGTTCCCCTTCCCCTCCTACCACCTTCTTCCGACTCAAAGGCGAGGGGGGGATCCGTCCTCTTATCCTCACTTTCCCCACTGCACACAATGCAGTATCTTTCCTTTTTTCTCTTTCACTTGAAAAGAAAGAAGGAAAGCACACTTCCCTGATCGCCCGCCCAAAATACACTCCCGAGGAAGAGAAGATCTATGGGCTGAGGCCTGTGCTAAGAATGATGCGACCGGATCGAGGTTGTTTGTCGTTCGAAACCTGGAGGTTGTCTCTGCGGACTGGCCCGGAGCATGGACGAGACGAGTGAGACCGACCCGAGCGTTAGTTTAGGTCATCTATCATTCCCCTTTCGCCTATTCAATAATTTCAACTTTCCAATTTGCTCTTTAGTTCCTCGTTCCTCGTCCCCACTCACTTTGCTCTTCTCTCCACATTACACTCTTATCCCATTCTGCCATCAAAATGATTCATCCATAAATTTCTACCCTTCATCTCATAACTAATTCACCATTGACATTGTCTACTTATCAGCTCCGAGCTGCTGGTCTTTTGTAATTCGCCATCACTCATGTGCGATAAAGATATATATATATGAGCCCGTTTGCCTTATTTTCGAACAAGGTCTGGCACAGCTCAAAAATATCGATTTTCTGAAACTGTCTGTTTTGGGGTTATCGAGGGTGTTGATGACGATGGGCATATCCATTTTGCCCGCAGAGCCTCTGTTGGCTCCAGATGGCGTCACATCGAAATCACATTTTAACGTGCTACTCAGTTTTCCGAGAGTGCTAATTTTAAAAGAAAATGTTTCCTGGGGTAGAAATGGAAGGCGAACACACCTGTTAGATCCATTTTTCATGAATTTTGAAAATAATTTTTAAAATATCAAGTTTTTGTAGAGTCAAAAGTGGTCTTTGTCTTTAGCATAGATCGAACTGGGATCGCGTGAAGATTCTGAATATATTTTTGGTTTTGAAATTGAGGGTGCACAGTTCGAGCAATTCGACATGCAGTGTGCCAAAAACGCGGCAAAAGAGGCTTCCCTACCCTTTTCCCCTCTCCCCCCCCTCCGTTCCATGAGCGCTCTCTCAATTCCCCACGCTCTCTCGCCTCGGAGGGCCAAGGAAGTGGAAGAAGGGGATGAGAAGTGCGCCTCCGTTACTGGCAGTTACGGTACACTGTACGTCGAAGCTCCCAGTGAAGCTAGCGACTTGAAACTTGGAATATGGGGTGGAAATCCTCTTTCCACCCCAAAAACGAAGTTTCAAGTCGCTAGCTTCACTGGGAAGTGAGATACGCAATGGCGGGAATTCAAATGTTTTCTCTTCTCCTTTGACTTTTTCTACGCCATTAATTGTACATAATTCTAATCATATTCACGGTGTAGTTTCACATACTGACAGTTCTAGTCCAAATGTGTTGTCCCACATGCTCATAAACTGTATTATTGCTCAGCGGTTGTTCATGCGTCCAAAGTGGTTGAATATATGGGATGAATGACCATAGGCCGGAACTGACTCACTCTTGGACAGATCTAACAAGGGTGCATCTCCCCTTCTTCTATTCTTAGTCTGTTTGAATGTTGAGGGAAGGAAGGGGGGGGGGGGTGGGGAACTCCCAATCGACTCACACCTTCCATTTACTCCATCTACCTCCTCTGTGTCTCCCCACCCATTCACTCTCCTTTTAGAAGCAATCGGCAGTTTTGAAATGTGGTAGTGGGTACGAGTACACAGTCCCCTCTCTGACCCTTCCTTGACTGGGAATGGATAGGCATATCTTTCCTTCCTTTGAGACTCTTCTCATCTCTCTTGACCATTCTCCTTTCTACTCTATTATTCAGTTCGGCTCATTTCGCTGGCCTCTTTCGATTCTTTCCTCAGGAGTCTGGAATTGTTCCCTCTGTTCCCTTGCATGATCGAATATTGCAGATATTTGTGAGGGTGTATCCATTGAATCTTTTCCATCGTTATGACTGGCATTCTCTTCTATTCCCTCTCTTCGTCTGGAGGGCGATTTCGAATCAGAACTGTTCTCTCTTTGCTCATTTCCCTCCTCCCCCGTACACTTTTTATTCCTCTAGTAGCATATGGGGTGGAATGAGGAGGGAGGGGGGGGGAGGGAAGGGAAGGGAGTCTTCACATCCTGAGCAGAGTTTCCTCTTCACTGAGCAGTGAGACTAGGATGGGAGAATAGTCGCCACTTCCGATTTATCCTCTTTCTTCTGTATACCTCTGTTCTCACTTCTCTTTCTGATCTCTCTTTCTCTCTTTGACTCAGTGATTTAAGATGTTGAGAGTGGTTGATGATTACTGATGTATCTCTCCCTCTCCTCATTCTCTCAACAGTAACGATGTGTTTGTCAGGAAGGAAGGGAGGGGGGAGTTCCAGAGTCGGTTGATCGCTTGTCTAATCAGACACCAATCTCATCTTGTCTGATAGAGTGAGAGAGTGTGTGAATCGAGGAGAGTCTCTCTATAATCTTCTCCTCTCTGATCTACCGCTTTCCTCCCAATCTCACTCAACCGTGATCACTGTAGTGAGTTTCTTGCAATTCCATCATTGATAGTGAGAGATACCATCATCATCATCACATGTCCACTGTTTGCTTCTCTCTCTTTCTGCACTACATGTGTTTTGAGCAAGGACCATGATCCATCTGATCAATCCTACTTCTCTTCTCCTCTCAACAACAGTGACTTCTCCTTCCTTCGATCTCCTCCATTCATATCATGTTCCTTCTATGCTTCTATCTTTTTCTCTCCATCTACGCTCAAATTGAGTGGGTGAACGAGGATAATTGTGATAGAAGTCAAGGTAAGAATCCCCTCCCTCCCTCTTCTCCCCTCTCAAATCTCTCAGCTTTCAGTCTGTGATATCGCCATTCTAGTTTGTCCATATGGCTATTCTTGCAATGGAATTGATGAATTCGATGGAATTGGCTACTGTTGTAGAAATCCCCGTGGTATCTTATCTCCCCTTCAGTATCACTTCTAATCATTCCCTTCTCAGTCATTTATCCTCCTTTTCCTTCTATCCATCAATGCAAGGATCTTCTTGGTCCTGGAGGAATCAGTGAATGTCCTGCCAAGAGTTGGCTGTGTAGAGTACCCATCTACGATGAGGTCAGAAGGATTACTCAGTCTATTTATATTTATTTTAAATTTTAAATATATATATTTTTAATAATGAAGAAGAAATAAAGCGTCATTTTTTTATTCTTTTCTTTCACTCATCATAGTTCATTCATTTATCTATCGTGTTTGTGATACCAAATAAATTCTATCAGGTGATGCGTATTCAGTGCAAGAAGACGTGTGGATACTGTAATGGAGACAGTCGGATCTCCCAGCCAGGAAGACCATTCACAGTCATCAATGATGTCTTCCCCTTCATTAGACATCAAGATGACAATTGCTACGACAAGACGGTGATCTTTGATCTCTCCCTCCTCCTCCCCCCCCCTCCCTCTCCTCTCGAATCTCTCCCTGCAGATCCGAGGTCTTCTCTCCGATTGTCCTGCTCGTGCTCATCTCTGTCAATCTCAATCCCACATGGCGATAATGCATCGAGAGTGTCCCAAGACATGCAAAGTCTGCTGAATAAACATACAATGCAATGTTTGAACTTCTTCGCTGATCATCGAGATATATGTCACACTGGAAAAATCGCACAGTGCCTCAGAAAAGTAAAGATTGCTCGGCCGTCTTTGCTGAGTTCTAAGTTGTGCAGGTGGATAGCTCTGTGTTTTGTCTACAAGAAAATCTTTTCAATTCGCATCTACGTATTGAGGGGAATTAGCACTCCTCTCGAATTCCCTCTCTCGAGCGCTCGCAATTGGTGACAAGCTCGCTTTCGCCTCGCCCCTCTCGAGGCGAGGGGGAGCGGCCGAAAAGGGGCGGAGCTTACGAAATCCTTACGCAAATCGCGAAAGTTTCGGCGTCTCTAACCGTCTGACAGTAAAAACCGACGAGAGAGTGCGCGCGGCCTCGCGCTTTCGTAAATTGAGGTAGGGGAGGGGCGAGGCGCCGAAACTTTCGTAACCGATCCGGCAACCCTACTATCTTTTCTCGTTTTTGAGTTATAGTCGTTTTTTGACCCAGTGATTAATACGCGTAAACACAATACCAGAAGAAAGAGCAGACTCTCACGATCATTTTAAGACCTTAGGTGAAGCATTTATCCTGTGCCGAACTGAATTGGATCACTTTTAGTGCGACCTACTCGCATCTTTTGCGCGTTTTCAAGTATGACTTTGTTCATTCGCAGTTTCATGAGCTATAACTTAAAAATTCGGTTTTACGTGTGAAAATACACCAGAAACTCCTATAGTGACGTATTTTTGAGAATTTGACTTTTTTGACCCAGAAGTTGATCTCGACGGCGACGTCCCTGGGTCAAAAAAACCAATATAACTCAAAAACGAGAAAAGATTGCGACTCACTCAAAGTTTCATTTTCACGCGAGATTTGTGACCGTTTGGACTCTTTCCGGACCAGTTTTTATCAAAGAAAACGAGCTTGGGCAAATTGACGTCGTCGGATAAATCATTTCGGAAGGCGTAGATCGAAAAACGGAAAACGCCAATCGAGTCAGAATCAAAAGTCACGCATGGGGCCAACTTTTGAGCATATCGGATTTTTTCTTAATGTTCCAGCCCCTCGTTGCTCCTAACACAAACGGCCTGATATCAAGCGTGAAGTTTCCCAAATTTCGCTTACCATATGCCATTTTTCCAAACGGAATTTCCCAAACGTTTTACTGCCGTCTCTAGGTAAGCGACCTATTCGAGTGAATGGAGAGATTAGAGTCTTCACTCTCTCCCTCGCATTGAAGATGCAAAGCGAGAAAGTGTCGGTAAGATCGGCCAGGTAGATCAGATTCAGTAATAAGCATACAATGTAGCTGAACATAGCAAGAGAACGGAAAACTGTTAAAAAATGAAATCAAATAATACATTATGGGCCAATGCTCTTGCACAACCGCGGAAAGTATCCGAGAAATCACTGAGAAATGTCTATACAGTCGATATCGTAGTAGTCAAGCTTCTTCTGAGCTACTTGCTTTGTGTCGGTTCGATTTATGTTTGCTGCTGAATAATCGCCAAGTATGGATTGGAAACATACTAGAGATTGCTACCGTGTCAAATAATGACATTAAAAAAAAAATGTGTCAAGTTGTGTGCGATGATTTCTTTAATTTTTTTAAACAATGATTATGTCTTGTTGAGGTAAAAACAATATGGGGCAAATCAAATAATAAACAATGGTTTGAAGATGAGTGTTGCAGTCGGAAATCATCATTACTTGAATGAACAGCGCCAGTTTAGTCCATTAATTTTGTATATCTCTGCATTGAAATCACAACCTTTCGTTCGCACCTTCAGTCTATTTGCGAAACTCTTTTTTTTAAAAGTGGTGTTTTCATACACATAATTTGACTCCCCCGTATCACCTCAAAATTATCTGCAAATCCTGTGAGCAATGTCACAATGTCAAAGTGTGCAGGTACAAAACGTTAGTTCCCCAGCTGTTCTGTCGCGCAATCTTATCTGAAATATTTTCAAGAATTAAGCTAGTGTAACATGTCATCGCACTTTGATTATTTCTATGATCGATTTTGCAGAGAAGCGAAGATCCGATGCGTGGAATATACTGAACTTGCTGATGGGGTCAATCAGATCGTCAGGCACAATGCAATCCTGGATCATTGAAATGTTATATTACATTCTTTATGGAGTCAGTCAAAACTAGCCATTAAGTTAGATTCATTTTCGATCTTCAGTTCCGAGTTTGGAGAAACTTTCGATATTTTCTTTATAAACCAGCTCAAACTGGTCATCGATATTCCCGGTATGGCATTGTTCAGGTAAAGGCTCTTCGCCTTCAAAGACACGAGCCATTTCAAAAACCTGAAAAGCAAATCCATAGTTTTTATTATATTTAGGTCAGAATAAAATAAGGAATATCAACGAACTTGTTGTATTCATAACAATAGATGAATTTCGATGTAACGCAATGTCCAAATCGAAGATGGAGATCCCCTCTCTTAGCTAGTTTTGGTTTAAGAAAAGACATTAATTCGTCATCGAATAACATCTGTAACTTACATGATTACACAATATCATATAGAGCGAATTTTATTGTAAATGAACAAAACAACTGACTCTGTTGAAGATGATTCTCTCACACTTGAATCTTGTGAGAAGATATTCGATGCCTTTGTAGATTGGCATCGGATTCGCTGTTACGCAATGGCTCTTGGCGAAATAATGATAGCGAGGGAAACGAATTTTCTAAAGCTAAAGAAGTTCAGGGAACATTCTACATGCGAGCCTGACCTTAACCTCCTCAAAACGACATTTCCGCAACTCGACATAACTTGATTTATAGCCAACCTAGGATCCTGGCAGAGGTGTCATTCTGATCAGCACATCTTCCTCTTTATTTTGGCACCTTTGCCAGGATCCTAGGTTGGCTAGAAATCGAATTATGTCGAGTTGCCGAAATGTCGTTTTGGTCGAGTTGTGGAAATGTCGTTTGCGGAAAAATTCAAGTTGCGGAAAAATAAAAATGTCGGAATTGTCACCCATCCTTCAAATCTCTTTTTTTCCATTCGCACCATCTCAGATTTTCTTTGTTCTTGTTGTTGATTGACATCTATAATCAAGATTGATTCTCCCCTCATCCCATTACTTCTCCCTTCTGTCAATCTCTGTCTTCTCATTCATTCAATCGTATTGGCTTCTTCTGCATCAATATCTATATGCAATTGCTGATATTCACATTTGAGGATGGCTCAAACATACGGTAGTTACAACACGAGTCCACCTGAGGGAAACAGAGAACGTATGCACTTATTTTATTCTTACAATTATTCAAATAAACAATATAATAGCCTGGTCGAATGAGGACTCTTTCGATGCCAAGACCCCTGATAGCTTCACCACTGACTCTGCTTCTTTCGATTCGAATGAACAAGAGAAGTGAGATGAGATTGATTGACTCTGGCAATGGATGGATATCAGACCTATCCCCCTTCCGACTGCAGTCGTCTCTCAACCCCGAACATGGAGGGATTATATGACATTCGCTATTCTCTGTCTCATCAATCTACTCAATTACATGGATAGATACAAAGTATCGGGTGAGAGTCAATGGTTGGCGGATCTTTGAATTGTGAATGAAGCACGTTGATAATGTTAGGAGGATTGAGTTCGTCCATCTCAGGTGTATTGAATGACATCACATCAACGACGCTATGGCGGGTCTCCTCCAGACAGTCTTCATTGCTACTTTCATCGTCGTCTCTCCAATCTGTGGATATCTTGGAAATCGGTTAGTCATTCCTCATGGTAGGGATCATGAGTACCCCAGTGCTTCAATATCTTCCACTCCTCACTCATTAACTTCTAGATACAACCGTAAATGGATCATGGCTGCAGGAATTTTCATTTGGGTCGCGGCTATTTTCTCATCCACTTTCATCCCAGCAAACGTGAGTCCCCCCCTCCCCCCCTCCCTCTAAATGGTGGTATCTCTCCATTATTTTCTCATCCACTTTCATCACAGCAAACGTGAGTCTCCCCTCCCCCCTCCCTCTAAATGGTGGTATCTCTCCATTATCACTAGTCCCGTCCAGATTTAAGTGTCTTCTCACTTCCTTTCGTCTCATCTTCGAATGGTCCCATTGAGAAAGGAAGAGAAAGAGGATAAATGTAATCCGACTACACCGATTGCAACAAATGAAGGGGGGGGGGGGGGGGGCGAGAGACAATGATCAAGGATGAAAGGCTTAAACATTTGGATGGTGTATTCTTACAATGGTTGTTTGCGTTGACTAGGATTACAGAAAAATTGAAATTTGAAAACGATATTTGGAAGGATATAAATAATAAATTTAGTCATTCTGGGCCTTTATGATGTGTCGTGCGATCGATTGAATCGGAGAGGCTTCATATGCAGTGATC
Organism: Pristionchus entomophagus; assembly: GCA_036245825.1. NCBI lineage: Eukaryota > Metazoa > Nematoda > Chromadorea > Rhabditida > Neodiplogasteridae > Pristionchus > Pristionchus entomophagus. The sequence continues at coordinate 19,377,316 of BTSX01000001.1, read as the reverse complement.
TGTCCCTCTTTCAGATTTTCGATCAGAGCCTTCTGAATCCAAGTGCGACTCGACGTCAATTTGGCTAAAATTTGGTTTTCCGATAAAAACTGCCCCTGGGGGGGGGGTCAAAAAGGAAAGAAATCTCGCGTAGTCATACCAGAATTTAATTCTCTACAAAATGTAATTGAAAGTGAAGCTCTATCGTTTTTAGTTTTCGAGAAAAAGTCGATTTTTGACACAGAACGTTGGCGACCAAAACCTGTATATAATTGATAGAGCAGACTCTCCTGATCATTTTAGTGCTATCGGTTAAGGATTTAAGGTGTGCTGAACCGAAGGGCATTGATTTTAATGAGTCCAACTCGCGTTTTTTGCATTTTTTCGAGCATAACTTTTTTCTTTCGTAGTTTCATGATCTGTAACAAAAAAATTTTTGGTTTAAAAAAATTCGGTTTCTACGTGCAAAAATACGCCAGAAAATTATATGTATTTTTGAGAATATGATTTTTTTCGACCCTGAAGTCCACCTCGACGGCGACGTCGGGGTCGAAAAAGTCGCCACTATAAAAGTTTCTGGTGTATTTTTGCACGTAGAGACCGAATTTTTATGTTACAGATCATGAAACAAAAAAATGCAAAAAACGCGAGTTGGACTCATTAAAATCGATGTCATTCGGTTCAGCACACCTTAAATCCTAAACCGATAGCACTAAAATGATCAGGAGAGTATGCTCTATCAACCATATACGGGCTTTGGTCGCCAACGTTCTGTGTCAAAAATCGTTTTTTTCTCGAAAACTATTGTAAAATTCCAAAATTCATTTAGAGTCATGGACTGTTTAGCATACAGTAGGCATGATGAGTGGAACAAAATATTCGCTAATTATTTATTTAGTTTTCCAATATTCCCGATCTTTCTCCTATGTGATCCTGGACGCAAAATGCACTGATTAAACACAAACACTGAAGCCTAGAATCCCTTATTAATGATTGCTAAACACAGTAGATTGGACAGTTCGTAGTAACAAGTGAAACGGTTTTTTCTTGCAATAAAAAAGAGAGAGCTTAAATTTTTATTTCATTTTGTAGAGAATTAAATTCTGGTATGTTTAAGCGAGATTTCTTGCCTTTTTGACCCTCCCAGGTGCAGTATTTATCGGAAAACCAAATTTTAGCCAAATTGACGTCGAGTCGTACTTGGATTCAGAAAGCTCTGATCGAAAATCTGAAAACGCCAATCTATTCAGAATCAAAAGTTACCCCTAGGACCAACTTTTAGAGCATACCTTATTTTTTTAATGTTCTCGACTTTATTCGACTCTTAGGCGAACGGGCTCATAATAGGATGAAACGAGAGGTTATTCGGTTCTCTCTCAGGTGTCGTCTGCTTCCTTCTCATTGTTATCTTCGTCCAAGATAGACCGAGAGAACTCATGGAAGTAAAAATTATTAAATATTTTATCAACTTATCGAATATTTATTTATTTATTTATCATACTTAACCTCCTGATAGGTGAGCAACATGGATCAATTGGCTGGTTTAAGTGAAGGATATTGGAAAGATCTCATGGCTCTAGCGAAGAACTTAGTTTATTTAGAGATGAAGGGGGAGATCGTGGGAAGGAAATGCGTTCACTCATCAATGATAAATGTGGATGAAGAGTGAGATTGAGAATGAATCAGATAGAATTATTTATCAGCTCAAGTGATAAGGAGAAGTCACTTACTTATAATGGCGAAATATAAATCTAACTACTAGAATTAAGGATATAATATATATGGTTATCGGAACTGTAGAGTGCGAGGATCGAACTGAGGGACTGAAGAGAGACGAGAAGTTGGTAGAGGATTTCGTTGCCTACTGTGGATCAGAGGACGTCAAGAAGTCATTGAGTGAAGGAAAGATGTCGTTCACTCGTCACCCGGCTGATCGACCCCCTGGCTCTCGACCCCTCAAGATCAAGTTCGAGTCAAAGGCACTTCGTGATAGCTTCCTCAGTGGCATTCGATCTAAGCCAGGTCGACCTCCCCCTCTCGTCGCCCCTTCCTCATTCGTGCGCCAGGACCTCACCCCGACCCAGCTTCAGTTAGAAAGAGATGCAAGGAAGGAGGCGGTTAAGAGGAACCTCGAGGCCAATCAGATCGTGTGGGGAGTACGCGACTACTCTCTCATCTCCTACCGTACCTCCCGTCCCCTCCCTCCTCACTACGGCTCCCCTCGCGCCTCCCGATCCCACAACCCCGCTGCCGATATTTCCTCTCCAGGTCTCGCCTCCTCCTCTGATGCCCTCAAAACCGCCCGCACGAGCACTCCGCCTCCCTCGCAATCAGTCAGCCACGTCAACATGCGGACACGACGCCAGTAGGACTGGAGCAGCAAGGGTACCCCCGTTTCCTCTCTCTTGTCCCTGTCTATTCTCCCTCCTGTTTCGATATCTTCCCCCCTCTCATCTATTTCGTCATCCTTACGTAACCGTTCTTGTAACTTGCAACCACCTAGAAACCTCCCTAATCTCACAGTGTTCTATGCAAATTGCCGATCGATTAGATGCAAGACCTCTCATCTCTCCTTTCTTCTTTCCTCATTTGACTACCCCGTGATTGCCCTTTGCGAGACCTGGTTAGACTCTAGCGACAGCGATGCACTATTGTTAGGCACGTTCCCTGAGTATTTTGCTTTTCGTAACGATCGCGCCCTCTCAGATGATTACGGTAGAGGCGGCGGCGTAGCATTGATAGTCCATAACTCTCTCTCTCCCGTTCTTGTCTCTTCTTTTTCATCCCCTCTCTTAGAGTGCATTACAGTCGATTTGCATATAACCTTCTCCCCCTCTCTCCCCTTCCGCAGAGTCAGAATTTTCACTGCTTATCGATCCCCTTCCGCCCCTGCACTTTCCCTCACTTCTTTTGTGAATTACCTTTCCCCTCTTGTTTCCAACGACTTTCCGTGCATTCTTCTAGGCGATTTTAATCTTCCCCACATAAATTGGCTTACTCTCAGCTCCCCATCACAGAATGATCTATTAGATTTTGTTTCCGATAATCATTTCTCGCAATATGTAAATTTCCCTACCCGTCTTACAAACTTCCTTGATCTAATCTTTTGCAACAGTAGCATTATACATAATGTGACCTCTGCTCCCCCTCTTAGTGACCATTTAAGTGTTACTTTTGATCTCTGCATCCCATCCCCTCCTCCCCGTAAGCGCATTCCCTCCCGAGTTTATCGTTTAGCTGATTGGCAGTCCATCAATAACCTTATTTACAATCATGACTGGACACTTGCTCTCCGTGATTTATGTGCCAATGACGCCTACATTTATTTCACTAATTGCATTAACAGCCTTCTAGATACGTTCATTCCCCTTTCCCGACCTTCCGAGTTCAATAGATATCCTCGTAAAGTTAGAATTTTGTATGGTAAATATAGGAATCTGTCAAGAATTGCCCCCAACAGTGTAGCTTGTCACACCATGTCAAAGCGCTTTAAATCTGCTTTGAATAGTTTCCATTGTTATCTTGAGAATCGCATTGTCACCACCTCCAACTCTAGCGCGTTTTACAAATTTTGTTCTGGGAAGCTAAAGGCCCCTAAATCAACCCCTTCAGCTATCGTAGACTCAAAAGGAAGCACCATTTTATCTAATGACGAGAAATGCATTGCGTTCTCAGAGTTTTTCTCCTCTGTTTTCACGTACCCCCAACACTCCCCTCTCCCACTTCCAACCCCTTCTCTCACTTTTGACCTCCCATTTGTATCAGAAATAGATATTCTTTGTGCATTTCGTAGTCTTGCGCCCAAAATAAACCTTACCCCTGACAACATTCCCAGTATTGTCCTCACTAATTGTAAATTTTCACTCATTTCTCCTCTTTTGATTATCTTCAACAAGTCCCTCATTACTTGTGAAGTTCCCTCTCTGTGGAAACAAGCTTTAGTAAAACCCATTCCGAAGAAAACTAGCAACTCTGTTTTAGATTTCCGTCCAATTTCCCTCACTTCTTCTGTATGTAAACTTTTTGAGAAGCTTCTAATAGAGAAGATTACCTCATTCCTAGAGAACCATGAACTTTTTGACCCCCGCCAAACTGGCTTTCGTAACTCTAGATCTACCTCTACTAATCTTGCTGAGACTTTCTCTCATTATCTGAGAATTTCAAAGACCAGTTCGTTCGACACTGTATATATCGACTTTAAAAAAGCTTTTGATAGTATCGACCATAGACTTTTATTGTTTAAACTATCTCAGTTAGGAATTTCAAACCATCTCATTTCTTGGTTTCACTCATACCTTTCTAATCGCACCCAGTCTGTCTTTATTGAGTCCTCTTTTTCCCCTCCAACACTTGTTCGATCAGGTATTCCCCAGGGATCGTGTTTAGGTCCGCTGCTTTTCATTCTCTTTATTAACGATATCGCCTCTGATTCCCCCCAGACTATCCACTACTCTATTTACGCTGACGACTTAAAGTTATTCGCTGAAGCACCTAGGTTTTCTAATGATTTACAGTCTGCCCTCGATGTTGTCTCTAATTATGCTTCCCAATGGAATCTAGGAATCTCTGAGACCAAGTGTCACATTGTTCACTACGGCACACATAACCCTCGCAGATTATTTCATATCAATAATGTCATTTTAAAGGAACCCACTGTCAAAGTTAAGAATGTAGAGAAAGTTATTGTTAAGGATCTAGGAGTTCACTTCTCTCCCTCTCTTTCTTTCTCCTATCACATTTCTAAAGTAGTTTCGAAATCACGTTCTATAATGAATTTGATGTTTAAGACCTTCCAAAGCGCGTCCCCATCCTTGTACTGTAAAGCATTCACCACCTTCATTCTTCCCAACCTCGAGTACTGTGCTATTATCTGGAATCCTATTCATTCTGTCGAATTAACTAAAGACCTAGAGAAAGTTCAACGAGATTTCACGCGTAGATTATACCATCGTTGTGCCATCCCTCATGTTTCTTACACCGAGCGTATGCTTAATCTGATATTTACTCGATGTCTCATCTCTCCTTATTCATGCTCCACTAGTTCGTTCTATTCGCAATGCGCATCACTTCAGAATATCTTTACCTTTCTTCCCTCATAATTCCCATTCCACTGTCACTTCTCGATCCATTTCAATATGGAATTCCCTGTTACCCGAAACTGTAGCTCTCTCCCATGACTCATTTCGTATTTTTATCACTTCTCAACCTCCTTCATTTTTCCCCATGTCAGTTATCCATAATTGGTTTACCTCTTGATCTCTAATCGGTTGCCCCCTTCCCATCCCCTCCCCCCTTCCCCCATACCCTTGCTGCGACCCCACCCGATTCGACACGATCGACGGACCTCCGTTCTACGCAACACATCACAGATATTCTATGTAAACATTCCCCTCTGACGGAATAAATAAATAATGAATGAATGAATGAATATTATTTTCAGTCCGACTTACATTACCTCGACAAATGGATACACTGCAGTCGTGTTTGTGACTGGTAAGGATAATTCAGACATAATTATTCTATGTATAGAGACCGCGGAGTGCGGGCGTTGAGGGATTTTGTGTTGTGTATTCGAAAAAGTTACTGTATGTTGTACTTCGAAAAGGAAAAATACCTACAAACTATGCAGAGTTCATGAATGTGATGTGTAAGGAGGTTGGATGATCTGTATACTTGCTCGCTCTACTCGCTTAGTTACCCCCCCCCCCCCCCCCCACATTTCACACATTCTTTGTTCTTCTTGTTCCAACCACCTCCCCCCCCACCCCTCCCCCCCACAACAATACCACCTGTGCGGATAAATCTATTCTATTCTAAGTCGCCCAATCACACCACCTCAAAAACGCGCTTCAGTTTTATTGATTTTTCAAATCTTTATTAAGTTTTAAATTATTTTTCAATGTTTGCAATGCATACTTTGGATCTCTGTTAGCATGGCGCGATACTTTGTTTGCTTCAGATGCGCTAGCAGTGCTCGCAAATGCGGCTCAAAATTGGAAGCTGCATTTTGACCTGCCAGTTGCTTATATGGAATGTCACCGCTTAGGTTTATATTCACAATTATTCTGAATACACGCGCGATACTTTTGATACTATGCACGGCTCTTGAAGTTGAGTCGGAACTGATTTACTGGGCAAAAATGGTCGAAAATGAGTTATTTTGTTCTACTTTGACCTAGATTCCTTTATATCGAATGTCACCGCTTAAGTTTATTTCTCCTATTATTCTAGGGAACCTTACGGTTGATGCTAAACACGATTCTGGATATTTAGTCGGAAGAAAGTTCTACAGCTTCGAAGTCGGTGAACCTTAAATTTCTTAATACATCATTTTCTGGAATATGCAGTGAGTTTTTCGGCAAACTTCTCTCATGCCTACTCCCTTATACATAATAGTATAACTTACTATACCGAGAATTAAATACAAGCGGTGTAAAACGCAGAAAATAATTTTTAAAACAAAGTAAACGTTGTTGGTAATAAGATTGACACGACTCTACAAGAAAGTATTACTGTGAGTCCGTTCAAGCCGCAATTTTTATTAATTGCTTTAGTTTGTTTAGTTAATAATTTTAAAATATATTTTTGTTCGTATTTGATTCAGCAGCAACGGATCCATAGGGGAAATTGGACGGAATGATCCTAGTATTTTTCTGAAGATACCCCTCTGCGGTCTCTATCTATGTATTGTAAGAAAATAATCCGTTCCACGAGTAACAGTACTACCTGTAGAATCGATACTTTTACTATTAGGTTTAGGGTTTCGACTTTGCTCTTATTCAATGCCCATATTGAACATGAATACTCGAGATAAAGTCAAAAAATTTATAAAGATTCAATGAAGCTGTAGCTATTTATTTGTTCCGAATTTGTAACGATAGTACCCTAAACACCGTATTAACTTTGCTGAGCATTTGAATCTTACAATAATCCACGTTGTAAATGAAACTGTGAATCAATCAAAAGCAAAGAAAATGCGAATATCTTTTCTAGTATCTATAAATGGAAAGTACTGATGGAATAATGATAACTGCAGGAACTCTTGCCTGGTGGGTTCCCTCTGCTATTCAAGATGCAACAGCTGCCAATAAAGGACTGAACAGCACTAGTGATCTTGATTCGACGAAGGCAACAAAGTGAGTCTCTTCCCCTCTCTTCCCTTCTTCCCTTCTCTCATCACGGGTGCTCAAAATCGCCTACTGCTTCTGAAACTCCTCTTTCCGATCCACAATGATGTTCGGAGTAATCACAACCCTTGGAGGTTTCGCAGGAGTTTCAATCGGAACTTTCGGATCCAACGTATGTTTATCGTTCCCTTTCCCTCACTAATCTCAATCTACAGATAATGAACAAAGGAATATGGTGTTGCAAGTTCATCAAGACCCCTCGATCTGATGCCATTGTGTGTGCTATTGGAGCAGCCATTGGAAGTTAGATCCATGTTCCCTCCCCCCCACCCATCTAATCAATTTCAGTCCCTGCTCTCTTCTTCGTTATTCAGACAATTCCAACAAGTGAAGTGTGGTCATATGTGAGTCCTCCCCCCACCTCTCTCTCTCTCTCTCTCTCTCTCTCTCTCTCTCTCTCTCTCTTTCTATCCATAGGGAGCATCCATTCCAATCCATTCCAATGATGATGCAACAATCACAGATGGGATAGACTCTATCAACGCAATACTGATGGGGCATAGAGGAGAATGGAAAGAGAACCCATCTTTCTCCAATATTTCATCCTCTGTCCATCGATACACCCAAGAAAAAAAGCTGATAAGCTATAAAAATTTCTCTCACCGCATTCATTTTCTACGTCCATGTTTTGATGGATAATATTATCCTTGGATCAGAAATGGTAGTTTGCAACGTGGAAGGAAACGCATCAAAAGAATATTTATATGTTCTAATACACCTTCATTGTTCATACAAAGTTATTCGAAATCATCTTTATCAAATATCGTGTTGATGAAATTCCGTTCACATTCTCTGTGCTTCATGATCGATGACCTCATCGACGTATGAACTCCAGTCGACATTCCCATCCTTCAAATCATATTATTTCGATATTTAAATTGTAAATAAACCTTATTGACAGCCAAGTGGTTCATCATTGCCTGTACTTCATTCTGAGTGAGTGGCTCCTCTCAATACAATCCATTCTCTTCTCTTAATATGATCATCTCACCAAGAGTAGTCAACACTGCCACTAACTTGTCCTTGCTGATGAATCTGGACTCGGTGAGAGTCTGCAACTTCCCCCATCTTCCCAATTCCCTAATAATGACGTCACCTCGAATGCAGCAATCAATTCCTCTCTCGATTGTCTCGGCCATTCTCTATTCTCGTACGCAGCGACTATACGAGGAAGGAAATGATTGAAGTGAACCTTCTCCCCTGTCTTCATCAACTGAAAGGAACGGTAGATCAACATCATTTGAATGATGCTAGCTAAGTAGTTGAATTTGACCCACTTATAAAACCTACATGATCAGTGAAGTTCTCAACTTCCTCTTGAGAAGGACTGAATCCAAGACAACGAAGGACATTTCCCACCTGATCAGTCGACTCATTCTCATTCTCTTCTCTATCCTCGTACCTCTCTGATCTCCAGCCATTCCCCATCACCAGCCTCATAGAAGGTCTTGAATAGATCAATGATCCGAGATCGTATCTCCTCTGAAATAGGAAGTACCTTGATGGGGGGGGAGGCGGATGGGGAGAGAGAGGAGGGGGATATCTCACCGATAGCACTCTCACTCACGATACTCCTCGCTGTTCCCTCCGTATGGTCTTCTTCCTCACTCCATTCTCTGCAGTTTTAAACCGATAAATTGAGAAATGAGTATGAAACTGACCTATCTTCCACTTCCACGGGATGTTCTACATCAGAATCAGTCATTGCGGCTATTCAGAGAGGAGAGAAGGGGCACTATCTGCACTCTTTGACCTTCCTCCACCTTAGATTCAATGATTCGTGCACACCATTTCCTCTGCCATCTACTCATTCGGAATAATCGGTAGTCCCTCAGTCCCTCCTATGGCAATAGACTGGAATGAATCCATCAGATTCTGCAAGCTGTTGTTCATCACAGATTCCTTGTTAGTTCGATCTTTGGTGTTTGTGGCACGAGGCATGGGGATGAGAATGGAGAGGGACAATAAAGATGCCCCCATTACACGAGGGAGATAAGAGAGACATTGAAGATAAGGCGTCATTTGGGAGACAAATCCAATAAGGAGAAGGCGAGAGAAATATTTCTCTCTCCCGATTCACAAATTAGCACAATATTTCCTTTGTTTTCTCTCGGTTTTTCTAGTTGGTAGTTTCCATCTCCATCTATGAATCCATCGATTCATCCTTCACAAAGGGTCTAACACTACACACGTGCATTCCAACCTTCTTTGTGTCCCCTCAATGGTTCCTTCCCTTTCCTTCGATCTGTTATCTTCACCTCTCAAAATGAGAAGGGACTTCCTACTTCTCATAATTCGCTGTCCATCAACATGTTGTGACTGATAATGTTTGTTCTTCCTCTACGTAACTCATCCTCAAGGGAGATTCCCTCTTCAGTGTTGTCATTCTCTCTTCCATCCTGATCGACCTCCCTCTCTCTATATTTATCCTTCCTCTTTACACGACAAGAGATTAGCCACTCTCCTCTTCCATTCACACTAAACAACCGATTATATCTCCATTATTATGATGTCCTATCCGTTCTCATTCCTTCTCTTCCCTCTCTTCCCTCTCTTCCTCACTCAATCATATCCATCACTTCTCTCTTTCCATTCCTCTTTGTCTTTGATATCTTGCACAGTGCATCGACTCACGACGATAACCTCTCTTAATCCCTCTGGTAATCCTCCCACCCTCCCTCCATTCCTTATCACTTCATCACATCCATCTCAGCTGATGTTTTAAACAATTCTGGAATGTTGACAAAAAACTAGTTTTCTTCAATAATTTATGCACATAATATCTCGTATTTTGGAACACAGTGGCGAGAACGTTTCATACGAGCATTGTTCAACGAATCGAATCTTTTTTCCAATGTTCTTATCATCTTCTGATTCGCGTGAATTCATAGAAAGGACGTATCTTTCCCCTTGTCTCGTCTCTCACTTTCTTTTCCCTTTGTGCTTGATAGTCTCACTTCACGAGTGAATCGGCAGTTCAAATAAAGTGATTGAGTTGACTCACAGATCAAGAATGAACTTTTCTCCCATCTTGAACAACTCTTCATTCAAATCTCTTTATTTCCATTCACACCATCTCAGATTGTCTTTGTTCTCGTTGTTGATTGACATCTATCATTGATTCTCCCCTCATCCCATTACTTCTCCCTTCTGTCAATCTCTGTCTTCTCATTCATTCAATCGTCTTGGCTTCTTCTGCATCAATATCTATATGCAATTGCTGATATTCACATTTGAGGATGGCTCAAACATACGGTAGTTACAACACGAGTCCACCTGAGGGAAACAGAGAACGTATGCACTTATTTTATTCTTACAATTATTCAAATAAACAATATAATAGCCTGGTCGAATGAGGACTCTTTCGATGCCAAGACCCCTGATAGCTTCACCACTGACTCTGCTTCTTTCGATTCGAATGAACAAGAGAAGTGAGATGAGATTGATTGACTCTGGCAATGGATGGATATCAGACCTATCCCCCTTCCGACTGCAGTCGTCTCTCAACCCCGAACATGGAGGGATTATATGACATTCGCTATTCTCTGTCTCATCAATCTACTCAATTACATGGATAGATACACAGTATCGGGTGAGAGTCAATGGTTGGCGGATCTTTGAATTGTGAATGAAGCACGTTGATAATGTTAGGAGGATTGAGTTCGTCCATCTCAGGTGTATTGAATGACATCACCAAGTACTACCACATCAACGACGCCATGGCGGGTCTCCTCCAGACAGTCTTCATTGCTACTTTCATCGTCGTCTCTCCAATCTGTGGATATCTTGGAGATCGGTTAGTCATTCCTCATGGTATGGATCATGAGTACCCCAGTGCTTCAATATCTTCCACTCCTCACTCATTATCTTCTAGATACAACCGTAAATGGATCATGGCTGCAGGAATTTTCATTTGGGTAGCGGCTGTTTTCTCATCCACTTTCATCCCAGCAAACGTGAGTCTCCCCCCCCCTCCCCCCTTCCTTCCCACGCCCCCTCCCCCCTCCCTCCCCCTCCCCCTCCCCCTCCTCCCACCTCTTCTTCCCTCATATTCCAATCTCCGACCCTTCTAATCCTTCCTTTTCTCCCCACGTTGCGAGTGTGGTTTATAACCCATAAATGGAGGTATCTTTCCATTATCACTAGTCCCGTCCATATTTAAGTGTCTTCTCCCTTCCTTTCGTCTCATCTTCGAATGGTCCCATTGAGAAAGGAAGAGAAAGAGAGGAAATGATAAGGATAAATGTAATCCGACTACACCGATTGCAAAAAATGAAGGGGGGGGGGGCGAGAGACAATGATCAAGGATGAAAGGCTTAAACATTTGGATGGTGTATTCTTACAATGGTTGTTTGCGTTGACTAGGATTACAGAAAAATTGAAATTTGAAAACGATTTCGGAAGGATATAAATAATAAATTTAGTCGTTCTGGGCCTTTATGATGTGTCGTGCGATCGTTGGAATCGGAGAGGCTTCATATGCAGTGATCTGTCCCTCACTTATTGCTGGTTAGAACAGAGAGTGATTGATAGAGAAGGAAACAATTCCATTCAGATATGTTCCATGGAATTCTCCGATCTCGAATGCTCATGATCTTCTATTTCGCCATTCCTGTAGGAAGGTAAGAGAAATGAGAATGAAAGAGGAGAAACAATGGAGGAGATGGATATAGAGAATGAACGGTACTTCTCTGTCTTTCAGTGGAATGGGATACATAGTGGGTGCTTTGGTGGCTTCCATCGCAGGAGAATGGCAGTGGGGAGTCAGAGTGACTGCAATTGCTGGTATCAATCTATCTAATTCATTAATATACTCAATTCATGATCTGAAAAGTGCTTGAAAATGGTAATAAGAGCCCGTTCGCCTAAGAGTCAGTAAAAGCTCAACAGGCTCGGGAACATTAAAAAAATAAGGTTTGCTCAAAAGTTGGTCCTAGGGGTAACTTTTGATTCTGAATCGATTGGCGTTTTCAGATTTTCGATAAGAGCCTTCTGAATCCAAGTACGACTCGACGTCAGTTTGGCTAAAATTTGGTTTTCCGATAAAAAACTGCCCCTGGGGGGGGGGGGGTCAAAAATGCAACAAATCTATTTATTTATTTATTTGATACGCCCCAAAGGGTGTGACAGCATGTGAATTAACATATACAGTAATAAGAAGAGTTGAGGGAAGGAGGAAGGGACAGGGATCGATGTAGATGAGGGGAGGGAGGGGGGAGGGAACTTCGTATATTGCACATTCCCAGAGTTGCTCTTGATTGACGAGGTGGACGAAGCCTCGGAACGGGAGGAGACCGTTCGATCCATGTATATCGTATGGATCAGAGCAAGGGAGGGAAGGGAGGAATGAAGCTACAGTTTTGGAATCTCTATCTGGAGAATGTGGGTAGTGTCGGGGTTAGACAACAGGCGAAGTTTGATAGTAGACAGAGATAACTTGGGATCAACAATTTTATGGATCTTACAAAGAAAGCGAATAGAACGGTGAGAAAAGGAAGATCGCAAATTCTCTCTTCGAGCAATGGGAATATGAAGAGAGAAAGCATTATTTCTAGAAGACACATTACGAAATGAATAGAAACTAGACATAGGAAGATTTACAATCCCATTAACAATCTTTAGAGAGAATACAATATCAGCTACTACACGGCGAAGGTACAAAGATTTTAAGTGTGACTGGGCTAGTCTCTGATCATAAGAAGGCGGGAATGAAATATGAGGAGATGTACGATAGTGCAACAGTCGCGTGAAGAGATGCTGGCATTTCTCTAATTGTCTAATGGGGCCTTTAGCGGAAGGGGACCAGACTGGTGAGGCGTATTCGAGAATGGGTACAATGAATGAACGATAAGCTCTAATGTAGGGATCACTGGACGTACATGATACAGATCGAAAAAGCAGATAAATTAGCTTTAGTGCTTTTTTACAAATGAGATCAGTGTGTGGAAGGAAAGAGAGAGTTGAGTCGATATAGACTCCAAGGTCCCGAATAGGTTCGGGGGGAGACACAATGGAAGGAAGAGAGAGGGGTATGGAGTTGAAAGAGTATTGGAAGAGGGGATTGTTTTTGCCTATGTAAAGGGCGTCTCGCGTAAACATACCATAATTTAATTCTCTACAAAATGAAATAAAAAATGAAGCTCTATCGTTAGAGACCACAGGCTCCGCCCATTTGGGAGGGATAGAGATTTGCCAAAAATCCGCAAGAGCTTGTACACATCGAGTTCTCCATCAATTGAGCCGATCCAAAACATTATATGTAGCTCTCACTCATATTCATAAATGACGAGTGGAGCAGCCTGATCGGTCAAGTCTAACTAATCCAAAAATCGATGAATAGGGTTGAGGAGAGGGGATTGAGGCACTTCCAATGAATGAAACACGCTGCTCCACTCGCAATTTATGAATTATATTGTTAATGAATTTTAGAATAATAAAGAGGAGGAAAATTAAATCCTCGAATTGTACAACCTCGGCCACGGCAGTTTCCGCGTTACCTTCAGGAGCTAAGGTTTTATGCGCTGCGCTACAGTACCACGCGACGCGTTTTTGAATGCTTATTTTTCGAAATAGCTTAAATATAATTTCGTGAGTGTTTTCAGATTCCTCAGCGTGCCCGATTTACTGAAAGCACTCTCGATTTTATACAAAAACTTTAAAACAATCAAATAATACAGTTCAAGAAAAGTCAAGCTGGGTCAGATTTCCTAAACGCTGGTTACTTGGGTCAAATATGTGATTTGGAAAAAAACGGACGCCAAGCTCTCAAAGCACTTCATGATCTATTTCTATTTTCAGAAAATCGATAATTTCCATACACCCCCGCGTAATCCCAAAAAATGAAGAAATCAAAAACATTAAAGACGTGAGAAGTCATTTTGTGAGAATCGTCTTCAGTGACACAACTCGGTTTCATACTGTATCATACTGTATCATTCGTCGGTCCGATTTGGTCTCGAACGGATTTACATGAAATTTTCAAATTGCCCAGTTTTTCAGCGAAGGTAACGTTTTCTTCGTTTTGTAACCAGCGTGTCGGCAAAAGTAAGAGTACGCGCGTATTCATATTCCGACTTCCGTTGTTTATCTTGACAACTAGCAAAACTGGCTGCATAGGATAGGACTCGAACCAAGGGTTTCGGGTTTAGTAGACGAGCGCGCTGCCGATTGAGCCACAAAACCATGTGTTCGCTCGTCTCACGTGCGCTACATGATTGTGCGAGGGTGGATTAGGCGAGTATTGCATTGTGGGAGCATCGAGATCACCCTTTCAATGATTTCTTGACAATATGTTGAGATATCTACAAACGGCCAACAGTATGATGTTATTGGGTCCCAGAGGGGAAGATTGGCACTACTTTTCGCCTGCCTGAGTGAAATCGGCTCTCGACCCTGTTGTCCATCGTTTTTAGTTTTCGAGAAAAAGTCGATTTTTGACACAGAACGTTGGCGACCAAAACCTGTATATAGTTGATAGAGCAGACTCTCCTGATCATTTTAGTGCTATCGGTTAAGGATTTAAGGTGTGCTGAACCGAATGGCATCGATTTTAATGAGTCCAACTCGAGTTTTTTTGCAGTTTTTCGAGAATAACTTTTTTCTTTCGTAGTTTCATGATCTGTAACATAACAATTCGGTTTCTACATGCAAAAATACGCCAGAAAATTATATACTCATGTATTTTTGAGAATATGATTTTGTCCACCTCGACTGCGACGTCGGGGTCGAAAAATTCATTTTCGCAAAAATTCCTCACTATGTAAGTTTCTGGTGTATTTTTGCACGTAGAAACCGAATTTTTATGTTACAGATCATGAAACTACGAAAGAAAAAAGTTATGCTCGAAAAATTTCAAAAAACGCGAGTTGGACTCATTAAAATCGACGCCATTCGGTTCAGCACACCTTCCATCCTTAACCGATAGTACTAAAATGATCAGGAGAGTCTGCTCTATCAACTATATACGGGTTTTGGTCGCCAACGTTCTGTGTCAAAAAATCGACTTTTTCTCGAAAACTAAAGACGATAGACAACAGGGTCGAGAGCCGATTTCACTCAGGCAGGCGAAAAGTAGTGCCAATCTACCCCTCTGGGACCCAATAACATCATACTGTTGGCCGTTTGTAGATATCTCAACATATTGTCAAGAAATCATTGAAAAGGTGATCTCGATGCTTTTTCTCGAAAACTAAAAACGACAGAGATTCAATTTTTATTTCATTTTGTAGAGAATTAAATTCTGGTATGTTTACGCGAGATTTCTTGCCTTTTTGACCCTCCAGGGGCAGTTTTTATCGGAAAACCAAATTTTAGCCAAATTGACGTCGAGTCGTACTTGGATTCAGAAAGCTCTGATCGAAAATCTGAAAACGCCAATCGAATCAGAATCAAAAGTTACCCCAAGGACTAACTTTTGAGCATACCTTATTTTTTTAATGTTCTCGACTTTGTTCGACTCTTAGGCGAACGGGCTCATAATAAGATGAAACGAGAGGTTATTCGGTTCTCTCTCAGGTGTCGTCTGCTTCCTTCTCATTGTTATCTTCGTCCAAGATAGACCGAGAGGACTCATGGAAGTAAAAATTATTAAATATTTTATCAACTTATCGAATATTTATTTATTTATTTATCATATATCTTGATAGGTGAGCAACACGGATCAATTGGCTGGTTTAAGTGAAGGATATTGGAAAGATCTCATGGCTCTAGCGAAGAAGTTAGTTTATTTAGAGATGAAGGGGAAGGGAGATCGTGGGAAGGAAATGCGTTCACTCATCAATGATAAATGTGGATGAAGAGTGAGATTGAGAATGAATCAGATGGAATTATCTATCAGCTCAAGTGATAAGGAGAAGTCACTTACTTATAATGGCGAAATATAAATCTAACTACTAGAATTAAGGATATAATATTATTTTCAGTCCGACTTACATCACCTCGACAATTGGATACACTGCAGTCGTGTTTGTGACTGGTAAGGATAATTCAGACATAATTATTCTATGTATTGTAAGAAAATAAGTAGAGTAACAGTACTACCTGTAGATAGAGACCGCAGGGTGATCTACCAAATTGGCATCACAGACTCAGAACTATGCTCATTGTGTTGGTCATGATCTGAATAACATTTTTTTTCTTTTTTTTGCTTTTTAAAGTTTGTTTCTATCTCGTCTCTCAACCGAGATAACCCCCGAAAAGCACGCGCGCGCGGGCAAGGGAGAAGAGAGGGGAATCGGGCGAGAGAGAGAAAGGGGCGGGCCTCTCTCGCGTGTGTCTCTCTCACTCCTCCCGCTCTCTCGCTCGCCTCTCCCCACGATCGAGCACAATTCGGAGAAAATTATTAAAAATCTGAAATCAAGTTGAAAATTCCTCTAAAATACAAATAAAAGAAATGCGAGTGGAGCAGCTGTGTGCGACCACTAGAAGCACTTCAAATGCCAATTCTTGACCATAAATGGCCTTATTTGACCTACTTAGAGTTGACCAATCAGGCTGCTCCACTCGTCATTTGTGAAGACTACTGAGAGCTGCCGAAAACGCTTTTGATCGGCTGATTCGATTGAGAATTCGAATTGTGCTTGCCAGACGCAGGTTTTGGGGGAAGTCAATTCCCTTTTAAGTGGGCGGAGCTTGCGGTCTCTACCTGTAGAATCGATACTTTTACTATTAGGTTTAGGGTTTCGACTTTGCTCTTATTCAATGCCCATTTTGAACATGAATACTCGGGAGAAAGGCAAAAAATTTAGAAAGATTCAATGAAGCTGTAGCTATTTATTTGTTCCGTATTTGTAACGATAGTACCCTAAACACCGTATTAACTTTGCTGAGCATTTGAATCTTACAATAATCCACGTTGTAAATGAAACTGTGAATCAATCAAAAGCAAAGAAAATGCGAATATCTTTTCTAGTATCTATAAATGGAAAGTACTGATGGAATAATGATAACTGCAGGAACTCTGGCCTGGTGGGTTCCCTCTGCTATTCAAGATGCAACAGCTGCAAATAAAGGACTGAACAGCACTAGTGATCTTGATTCGACCGAGGCAACAAAGTGAGTCTCTTCCCCTCTCTTTCCTTCTTCCCTTCTCTCATTCTTCTCTTTCCGATCCACAATGATGTTCGGAGTAATCACAACCCTTGGAGGATTCGCAGGAGTTTCAATCGGAACTTTCGGATCCAACGTATGTTTATCGTTCCCTTTCCTTCACTAAACTCAATCTACAGATGATGAACAAAGGAATATGGTGTTGCAAGTTCATCAAGACCCCTCGATCTGATGCCATTGTGTGTGCTATTGGAGCAGCCATTGGAAGTTAGATCCATGTCCTCTTCCCCCCTCCCCTCATCCATCCAATCAATTTCAGTCCCTGCTCTCTTCTTCGTTATTCAGACAATTCCAGCAAGTGAAGTGTGGTCATATGTGAGTCCCCTCCCTCTCTCTCTCTCTCCCTTTCTCTCTCTCTCTCCCTCGTTCCCCTCCCTATTCCCTCATCTCTTCAGATAACGATGTTCATTGCCATCACTGGTCTCTGCTTCAATTGGGCGACGAACGTGGATATGCTCATGGTCAGTCTCCTCCCCTCTTCCACTCTTCCCCCTATCTTTCCCTCTCTCCCTCCACACTCAATTCCATTACAGTCAGTGGTTGTTCCTGGTAGAAGGAGTACTGCCAATGCCATTCAAATTCTCGTATCTCATCTTTTCGGTGATGGATCGGGACCATATATCATAGGAGCTGTGAGTGATTCTCTTAATATATATTTGATCATCTTCTTCAGATATCCGATGCCATTCGAGTCAATCTTGACGATCCCGATTCACCGGGGGTAAGAGAAACATAAGCAACTTCTATTAAATTAATCCTCTCTTTAGGCTCATTGGAAATCTCTTTCCTACTCCTTCTACATTCCCAATATAATTCTCATCCCTGGTGTCATTCTCTTCGTCGTATCAGCCATCACATTCAAGAGAGATCGAAGGAAATTTATGGAAGAGATGGGTGAGAGATCAAAGATCAAAGATCACAAATCAAAGATAAAATATCCATTCCAGGTCAACTTCCTGATCTCGCAGTGGAGAAAGGAAGAATTAATTCTACTTATTCATCAGAGGAAACATCCAAGATATAGTACAACCTATGATCGGGGGAAACGAATATGCAATATCTACACTCACACATGACATATCGTAGTAAGACGGGTAATTTATATGATTTGGGTCGCGTTACGACTAGATACATTTGTAAATATATAATAAATCATATAACTTTCACAAATGTTAATGTGTGCATCACAATAAAATGGCTTTGGTTTGAGAAAGGATCGAGCCAAGGATAGGAAATGGCTGGAAACTCCGTAATGACCTGATGAATGAAGAGAGTGGAGGGAGGGAGGGGGGGGGGGAGAGGGGGAGAGAGGGAGAGGGGGGGGGGGGTGAAGGAGGAAGAATGATAAGGAGGGATAAAGCTGATCCACTAACTTGGCTAAAGAACACACTGCCTTCTCTTATCACTTGTTTTCTATGCTCTCTTTCCATTCTGGTTTCGACCCCAATCGAACCATCAATCGATTGATTCCCACTGTCACAATTACTTCCGAGGTCATTTCCTTCACGGAACAATATCATCAGAATAATTCCCATTGTTCTCTCCGTATTAATTATGCGATTTCATGGGAAAGGGTGCAAAAGTACATAATTGGGTTGTATCAATGGTTGTATCTACCACCGCCACTGGATCCGGATCCACTTCTTTACTTCCTTCTCCCTCACTTTCATTGTTATCTGTTATGGACGTCTAATTACATCTCACTCCTCTGCACTTCTTCTCCTCTTATAATCCATCAATGACCACGAGTTTCCTTCCAGTCTCATCAACAGAATGAGAGTTCTCCCTGCAGAGATTGCCAATGGTTAGTACCCAGAAAGGGGTTTATGAATTCTTGAGGAAGTTGAATATGATTGGAGTGGAAAAGTGGAGCGAAGTAGCTTTCAAATTGTTCTCTGTTCTTTCATCCGTCTATAAGCAGTCTCTCTCTCTCCTTCCTTCAAATAACAACTGAAAAGGAACTGGATAGTCCTCCTTCCTCCAATTTCCTTCCCTCTTCTATGTATGATTTGGCCAACACGACAAAAGATGGTTTGAGTCTCATTATCCCTGTATATTCTTAATCTATCCGAGTATACTTGCCCCTTCCAGTCTCTTCCTCCTCCTCCTCTCGACATCCTTCTCCTCATCTTATTCTCACTGCAACAATGGCTGTGATGGCAGGTTGGATCTCCCTCCTACAATCTCTTTATTATCTCCCTTCTTCTCTTCTAGGTGGTTTCCACTTTGGTTTCCAAATGGCTATTCTCAATCCAATGGCTGAAGTTCTCCAGAGTTTTCTGATGACTGCATTCGAACGGTTTAATATTACCATTCCTCATCCCTTCCATTCTCTTCCTTCAGTCGATATCATATGCCAGTGTCCGAGTCATTCCAAAGAGTTGTCTGGTCTTCCCTTGCTGGTAAGGAAAGAGAACTGTCGTGCATTTGATAGTGATGCCATGGGAAGAAAGAGGGGGGGGGGGGGGAGAGGGTGGAACGGGAAGGATGAAGAGGAAGGAGAGAGAGACGATCCATGAGCTTTGAACTGATCACAAATGGGATGATATACTTCAGCTTCTCTCTTCATTGGGGCTGCAATCGGGGCTTGGATCGGGGCTTCTCTCACCAATAAAAAAGGAGCAGCCAGCACTATTATCGTGGCTGCATTGGTTTGTCTTTTGAATATTCCATGATGGAAATCGCTCTCATTCCAGATTCTGGGAGTGTCCATTCCTCTCTCTGGCTTCGCATATCTCATCACTTCTTGTGAATTATTCGTCTTTTCGAGACTCGTCACAGGTGAGAATTTGAATTAGGCAGAGACTGATGGATCTCCAGGATTCGGGATTGGCATTGGTACGACTGCCCAGGGAGTATTTCTGGCTGAAATCAGTCCAGGTTTGAATATTCATGATCGATCTGCTGATTATTCAATGATTTTCGATTTATTGATCCTTTTAGTTCAACATCGTGGTTTCATCTCTTCATTCGGTGGATTCGGAACAAATATTGGATTCATTCTCGCTTCCTTCCTGGGTTCAAATATTAATGCAATATTATTCATAATATCCTCTCTCAGGTCTTCCTGATATTCTCGGTCAATCAACACGATGGCATCTGGCTTATTTCATTGCAGGATCCACATGTATTGTCAGTATTGTATTATCACTTTGATAATCATGGTCAAATTAACTTGTAACTTTCTCAGATTGTTCTGTTTTATTTTATTCTCTTCGCTCACGAATCTCCAGTTCATCTCATCAGAAAAGGAAAAGAAGAAAGAGCACACAAATTAGCTATTGCATATTCCAATGAGAGAGTAGCATCCATGAGGATTGGTGAGCATCTTCCCACTCTCTAAATAAAACTTGGAATGTTCTCCTTCTAGAGGAGATCAAGCTAGAGCTATCCCGTACATCCACAGTATCAACGATGAGAGAGATTCTCATGGACAGGTGATCTGATCGCCCCCACCCCCCCCCCCTCCCCTCCTCTCATCTCTCTCCCTTCAGCGTCTCCCGACGTGTTCTCCTTCTATCGACTATCCTCAATGCTACAGTCTCATTCAGTGGTCATTCATATTCCAGTCTCTTATCTAACAGGGCTCACACCGCCTAGTGAATATTATGCGAGAAATGGGGTGTTTGCAGTAAATCGATCTTATTTTGACTGTCTTCATAAATGAGTATTGAATGGGTAAGAATGATTACTGCAGGGATCATCGCCATGTCCTTCTTCGGTACTTTCCTTCTCTCTCAACTGGGATTCTCTGATCGATCCGCTGCACTCGCCAATTGTCTCTCTTCTCTAGCAGGAACTGCCGGAGCCATCACTGCAACTCTGGCTGTTGATAAAGTGAGGGAGGGGAGGGGAGGAGAGGGGGAGGGGGGGGGGGGAGGGGGGAGGGGGAAGGAGAGGGATAATGAATTTCTCGCAGGTCGGTCGCAGACTACTAGTCATCGGATCTCTTCTACTTCTAGCACTCATCAACACACTTATGATGGTGAGGTCCCGAGAATTAAAATGATTGAGTCTATAAAGAGTAGTTGATAATGCATTGATGAGGTCCTGGAACTTCTCTACGAGGCAACTAACTGGATGGGATTGGGCCACGCTTTCCTTCTCATATTCATTGCTTTCCTATTCATCTTCAGGTCAGGTCCCTCCCCCCCCCCTCCCTTCATCTTCCCCTTGATTCAGTGCTGGTGCGGGTCCAGCTGCATGGTTCATTGGGGCAGAATTGTCATCTCAAGAGACGAGAGCGAGAGTGCAAGCTGCCTCCATTGGGGCTCAGTACATCACTTGCTTCCTATCACCCATCATTTACTTCCCCTCTACATAGGTACAACAATCAACCACGAACAGAAAACATACATTTACTGTCAACCATAAATGAGCTCCGCATCCCTCCTTTGGAGAGATCCCATTTAGTTCTGACATGCCTCCTCATAATGATATTCTCTGGTTTCAGATGGGTTGGTGCATATTCCTTCCTTCTCTTCATCATTCCTCTCTCTGCCGCTTCTCTCTTCTTCTATCATTATCTCCCTGAAACAAGAGGCAAAAATTCCGAAGAGATCCATAGTGAAATGAGGAATTCCCTTTGAACTCTTTCTTCCCCTCGTAGTTTCTCATAGAGTAGTTTACCTTGTAGTATTACACTCAACAATAGAATTACTTCTCCTATTTCTTCTTCTCTAATCCGTCATACACTGTACATATTCCTCTCTTTCTCTACGGTCAGTCTTCCTCTTCCTTCTTCTTTCCTCTCTCGAGTGCTTATCATTCTTCCACTGTTGTTCTTTCTAAAAGGGTTTTTCTCACTTACCAGCATAAAGAATCTTGTTCCTTCTCTCAACTGGTTCGAGACTGCACAGGAAAGGTCAAAGAACCAATAGAATTCAGAGAAAGAAAGGAAAGAAGAGAAGAAGGGAATCGAGGAGAGAAGGGGGGTTAGACTTGCCAGGCAATATGCTTGATCGTCGAGTTTGGCCTTTCATTTTCTTTGTTCCGCCCCCATTGATAGTGATTACAACGGGAATGACGAGAGGGAGCAATGGTCATTGAACCGCCTAGAGGAAAGGAGAGGTCACTCCGATTGAATGCGCCAGAGAGACGGCAGTTCCCCTCCTTCCTCCCCTCCCCATCCCCCCCTTCCCTCCCTCCCACCTGATCTCTACATCATTCAGTTCTTCATTCATTCAGTTCTCTACCATTAGCCTTTGGCTCTTGACTTTCACTTGACAAGGTCGAACTCCTTCATTTTCCAGTCCCATTCAGAACCCCCTTTAGATGGTTTGTGACCCGAGACATTCTCATTCATTTCTCCTCCCCTTACTTTTCCCTTTACTTTCACACTTTCACTTCCCGTTCCTTCATACCGTCTCCTCTCAGTTATCTCGACCTCACATCGTTAGGTTCCCTTCATTCATCACATATCTGCCGTTCCCTCTCTTCTTTCCCTCTTCCAATATCCCTTCCCCATTCTCTTCTCAGATGCTACTTCTCCTTCTCTTCCTCTCTTCTCCTCTAGTATTCTCATTCGATGTTCCTGCTTCTCACAGACTCGATCCCTCCATTCCCACTGTTAGGTGAGAATATTGGGAGGAGATACCATTCGAAATACTGCTCTCTTTATGGAAATATAAATTGAAGAGAAGGACAGATCAATGACGAATGATCTTTGATCTTTTCTCAGTCCCCATCACGAGAATACTACTGCTGATTCGTGTATTGGACAGTGTGCTTTCAAGATGATCGATGAAATGAGTGGACAGATTGGAATGAATAAGGTAGAGAGAGAGGAAGGAAAGGGGGAGGGGGGAGGAGTGATTAGCATGCAAAAATACTCGATTCAGACGATGGAACTACTCAAACTCAACTACATGACTTCCTCCGTGCTTTCTCCAATGCATCATTCTTCGAGAATTTCTGCCGGTAAATCAGCTTCGTCTTCTCCTCAGCTATTCATGACCATTCAGGATCTACCACAATTTCCAACATTGTTCATCCAAATGTGAGACTGGATATCTCCATCAGATGCTCATGAGGTCATTCTCTTCTTCTTCTCTTCAATCGATAATTCATCCATTTCAGATCATCTGAGATCATCGATCAGTACTGTGTCTATCACTTTGCAGGTTAGACCAATCATCATCAAATGTAGTAATTCTCCCTCTCTTTCAGATATCCAACGACTCTTCCCTTGTATCGGATCAATGGAACCATCTCAGGATTGCCTCCATATCTGCACTCCTCATCATAAAGTGAGAGAAGCATCAATTGAGTAGACACAAACTCCTTATATCTCTAGGCAGTCACTTCTCTCTCCACTCACTTCTCAACTCTGGCCATGAATGGAGATTCTTCCCAGCCGAGACTTATCTCTCTGAGAGCTGCGAGTACGTGCCTTCATTGAATTGGAAGAGAGTGGATTGGAGAGAGTCTTCATCTCATCTCAGATACGTAATCTGTTCCCTCCACTGTGATATTCCTGACATCGCCCATCGCTGTGGATTCGAGACTGCCAGTCTCGTGATTGAATTGACAAGGAAAAGTTTCTCTTCTATGGAGAAGACTGCCCTTGACACTGGAGTTGTTCACAAGTAGGGAGAGAAGAGAGAGAATCAGATTAATGAGGAATTGATTGAGATGGCCTCAACTATGCAATGACATCACTACTTATCGTCTCCCTGAACCAGCCTCTCCTCCCACTACAAATGACGTCATCAATCAGAGTCCTGAGGTAAGAACACTTTATATACATTAGAAAGGCCACTTCGAATATCAAGCAACTAAATGTCGATGAATCCTTTCTCTCCAGGTGGCTCCTCTTACTCTCAAATCGAATGATTCTATCCCGGTCTCCTCATCAGTTCTTTCTTTCCTCTCCGCTCTCTTCCTTCCCATTCTCCTTCTCATAATTCTATGAAGGGGATAAGGGGTAGTTTCACTCCCATCCATCCTTGTCTATCGGATCGATTCCCTTGTATATAATAAGATAGACAGTAGCTATGTAGATATCTAGTCCCTTCTTCCTTCCAACGGGTTCTCTTCCTCCCCCACTACTCATTCATTCTGCCTCCATTGTGGAGAAGGCTCAACTTTTTCTTCCCTGGTAGCAGAAACGAGATCATTGATGATTTGAGTACATAATAATGTAGTGAAATTATTATAAAATATATAAATTGGAGATGCACACTATCACTAAAACATTATAAAAGAAGTTTTCTTGAACATTAAAAATTAATCATCCGGTTCAGAAACGCCACTTTCTATTAATTTTGTATTGGATTATTCCATCTCAGTTTCAGTTCATAAACATTTATCAAGAATTTCTTTCAATACGCATATATATTTTTCTAGTTATATTCGAATATGATGGGCTCTGATTTGAGAAATATCTATTGGTACCCGAGAAGGTATTTCTGATGATGCATAATGTACCAAGAAGAAGAGAATCTCAATGATCCATGTGAATGATCAGGGCACTTTTCCATCCCCACAAAGCAGAAACAACAAAACAAGGTAGACTCTCTCTCTCTCCCTAGCAACTCCTCAAGTCATTTTGTGGGCATTTTGGCAGACTCGTGTATTGCCATCCTTTTGGGAAAGATCTGACTCATACTTTGAAAATATTTTATTTTCTTCGGTTCACAAGCAAATAAGATAGAGACTCGCAATGAGGAAATCAACAAGGAAAGGCACTCGGTATTTTTCGTCGATAAAGATCAAAGATAGACCGGGGAAGGGATACGGTAGGTGGAGGAACGAATCACAGACTGACTTGTTATAGTGAAGGACGATATATTTGTGAAAGCACCACAATGAAAGAGTTTCTCGTCGGGTATTTTTCGCGTGTGGAGAGGGAAGACACCTACATATCTAATACTTAGTCTACGTAATAATACCAATATATTACAACTAATCAGCTAGAGAATAGGTCGATATGTACAATAAATTAGTGTAAACTCTTATGATGGGAAGGTACCAGTAGTGAGGAGAGGGGAATTGGGCAAGAAAAATCTCTGAGAAGGAACAATCACGTCATAGGGAAAGGAAACAAATGGAATGTTATATTAAAACCTGATCAAAATATTGAGGAATAATCGATTAATCGATCGATTAGACGATCTGAGTTTTAACAGGAGAGTAGATATTGTTGTTCGATTCAATATCGACAACGATGTTCTAAAAGAATTGAGAATGAATGTGAATGGATGGATGAATCAGATTGAATCGTCTAAATAAATGAATCCATAACTTCTCACTTTTGCTCTCGGTCTCATGAATATCGCGTATGCAAGAGGGAGAAGGGCAAAACTGCACAATTTGAGCATCGTTGAAGTAGAGAAAACCTGGAGAGAAGAAAGGCAATTAGAGATTTGATCGAATCTCATGCTATTCTTGGGACTCACATCATCCCAACTCCTCAGATCACTCAGAATGTATCCAGCCTGCACACAGATGAAATTGTAGGGAGCGAGACCTGGAATGAAAGAGAAGATAGACGAGGAGGGAATGAGAGAGGAAGAAGAACCTCATCAACTGACCAATCAATGCAGAGAATGCGAAGATTGGAAGGGGAATATTGAGGAATTGGAGCGACTATATTGAGGAGCCATGAAGGGGAAATGGGGAACATTCTAGCAAAGAGAAGGAATGGAAGAAGACGATTCGAGTTGTCGTCCACCTTCAATCATTCACTCCAATCAATTTATTATGGAAAATCCAACGATAAAAACTTGTTTGAAAAGTGGGAGATAATGATACCTTCTGCTGTAGATATGTCAACTTCTGACCGAAGTAGTACAGTACGTACTCTCTTCCGAATAGCTAC
>BTSX01000001.1:19312679-19350222 GCA_036245825.1 Pristionchus entomophagus | reverse complement strand
GTAGACACCCAAGATAGAGAGAAGAACAATGAGAGTGTTCATTCTGATTGAATGGAGAGACGAAGAGACCAAGACTTATATAGTCGAGAGGGCAGGGGAGTGGCTTACTGGAGTAGCTGAGATATCCAATTGAGAGAAGAGTCGGCCTATAGGATGATCCCTCCTACCTAGGCTCAGGTTTACGATTGCAATGATATTTGTCTCAATATAGTGATGATGCTGATGATATCTAGATAGATGGATTCCCGCCACATTCATTCACCCTCTTTGAGTGATATCCCACTTCCGGCCTAATCATTGTAACACTTTCTTCTTTCCTATCTTTTCTTCCAATGGAAACTCACCCCACAATGATCTCATTTCTTCAGCGAAAATTACTCCAAACTAGTGGATGAGAGATGAAATCTGCTGAGATAAAGTGATCTTACTCCGTTGAGACAATTGGGCAGACAATATCGAACAGTTGGAATATCTAGATAAGTAACGAAGAGGATTTCGTTATGTTTAGTTCGAAAAGATGTGGCCGCTTTCCATCCATTATTTTAAGTGTTTTTATTCATTTTCGAAGTATTCACTTTGCAGGTAAGTGAATTTGACCTTGGAACTCCGTGGAATACTTTATCCATTTTTGTACCCGATTGAAATCGGCCCATAGATCTTGGAGAAGATGAGTTGTGACCACAGTCTGTGCACAGTATAGTGTAACTTACAAAGAATCACTTTTGATCTCGAAACTTGTGTTGTCAGAATTCCCCCTTCCCATCTGAAAACTTGTGTTATCTCGATTCCCGACACGAAAAGCCTTCTCTTCCCCTGGGGGAATACGAGGGAAGGAGTGTACACATTGATCCCTTCTCCTCAATAGAAGAAGCGACAAAGGGAAGAAGAGGGATTAGTGGAAGGAGACACAAGGAGTAGTCAGTCCCTTTCAGTACTGGATACTCGAAACGACAATGACTCTCCCTCAGGTTAGCTATCATATATGTACATATTCGCAAAAGTAGTGAACAAGACCCTTTAAACGTGCGTGAAACTAGAAAATTTCGTGGAGAGTATGATATAGCGTCGGTCATTAGCTAGCATTGATAGCCCACTCCTTCTCATTGCGAAAGTCCTCTCCCCTCTCTCTCTCTCTTCTCCCTTCAATCTCTCCTGTCCAGACACGTCTAATCATTCATAGTCCCTTTTCCCTCTATCGAACTCGATATGTTGAATTCTCCTAGTGAGTTTATCTCTCTATTGAGCACTTTCGTAGCATGAGCTTTGATTCTTTAACATTGCTTACTCTCGAAAGATACCAGAGGAAAGCTTCACTAAAAATGAGTTGTATATTGACTCTGATGATGATTGTGTTGAGGAGAAGGGGTACGACTACGGGGCGGCGATAATCCATTGGGCAGCGGGAGGAGTCATGATGATCTCCCTCTCTCTCATCCTTCTTGTCGTCGGCAATATGATATACACCAGTGTCACAGACAAAGTCGTGTTGAGAGATCAGGTGAGGAAGGGGAAGAAGGATTGAGGGAGAGGAAGAAGAGAGGGAGAAGAGAGGGAGAAGAGAGGGAGAAGAGAGGGAGAAGAGAGGGAGAAGAAAGGGAGAGGAAAAGGAGAGGAGAGGGACTGTAGTCTGTATGAGTGATGGAAGAGGGTGTCAAAGGGGGCCATTCTCATACAGGGAGTGGCCGGTTATACAAAACAGAGTGAAATGGCGAGAAGAGAGACACAGATTGACGTGATTCACTCTCTCTTTATTCACTGTGACCCGTGGGTCGACTCTCTGAATCAATTGACACTTCCATTCAATCTATTCACGTACAATTCATCTATTTTTATTGTTTGATGGATAGAATATGAGAAAGGGAGAGAAAGAGAGAGAGAAAGAGATGCAACTAGTCATTTCCACTCGATTGATCCCTTCTTTCCTTCCATTCACTCACTCATCTCTCATTTCATTCCAGAAACGGCGATGAATCTTCCATCTTCATCTACAATGCATAATATACTCAAACCGTAAGTTTTCACTCACTATTCTATATTCGAAATTTTGAAATGAATGGTAATAGTCCTCTTCCGATTGAATCATAATGGTCTTACTCATTCACATCCCTTCATCTTTTCAATTCCAGTGAGGGGTCAGTGTCAGTCTCTCTCGATGGATCTTCCACTCATCTTTCTCCTCTTGGTTAGTCCTCTACTACCCATAATCTTCTCCCACGCTAAAGAGAAAGAGAAGGGGAAACTCATACCCATTGAGGAGGGAGGGGGAGGGGGAGGGGGTAGAGGGAGAGACTAAATCCCCTTTTGATGCTGATCTATATGGGAGATACGCCTCCTGATGTGGGTGTTGAATATTCTCCAATCCCATTGAGAGAGTCTTTCTCTCCCTCTGTCTCATAATAGATGGTTCAATCCAGATCTCCCTTCCTCATCCTCAATTCCTTCCAATTCAATCACTCAATCCATGCATCTTCTCTCTCTTCGATCAAGGGCGAGAATGACCAGAACCAATTCGTGAGTCTCCCTTCATCCTCTCTCATCTCCATCTCTTCTTCAGAATGGGAATTATCCGTCGAATCATCGCTTGTTTCTCTGGGGATTCATCTGAAGATGAAGATGTCCCTTCCTCCTCTGATAGACAGGAATCTCGATTTGACAGGTAGATCATCCCCTCTCTATCTATCTTTCCATTCTCTTTTCCTTCTCAGACATGACGATGCTCCCATCCACAAAATCGTTGAATTCACATATGAATTGGTGCCAGACATGGATAAAATCCTAGCTGCTTCCTACTACTGGGGAAGAATGGATCGATTCCATGCAGAGGAATTATTGAAGGACCAGCCAGAAGGTAGGTCACACTCCTCTCTCCTCCCTCCAGAAGGTAGGTCACACTCCTCTCTCCTCCCTCTCCCATTCACTCCTTCCCTTGGATCCAATGAGCAAAGAGCCCTTCACTAACAAGTTTATCTACTCGCTAGATATCTTTCCCTCGATTCCTTCTTATTCTTGCAAGGGAGGATAAAGAACAGCAAAAAGTAGAGGTGAAGGTCGAATTGAGAGAAGGTGTGAACTCCCAGTGAACTAGAATGGATATGGGGAGAATTGGGCTAATTGAGTCGGAAGTGGAGATATGAATGACCTTTCCTTCAGGGACATTCCTCTTGAGAGATTCGGCACAGCCAGAATTCATCTTCTCAGTCTCATTCAGAAGATACAAAAGAACTCTCCATGCTAGGATTGAACAGGTACATCATAAATGATAGTATTCCACCAAGGGAGGTAACCCGTCAACTGCAATTGAAGGCCAATGGTTCATTTGGATTTGATATTCTGGATCAATCTGCCTTCCGTGCTCCTACCATCACTAAACTCATTCAGAACTATGCAGATCCCACGAGGTCAGCCATTGCTTATCATTCATCACAAAATATAAGTAAGAAGACCCAATATTGTCCCGATATGAGGCCGTTTGCGTAATAGACATAGCTTGGCAAAGAAAAAAAATCAGATATGCTCAAAAGTTCGTCCTAGGGGTAACTTTTGAATCTGAATCGACTGGCGTTTCCAGTTTTTACGATCAGAAGCTTCTGAATCGCGGTACGACGCGACGTCAATTTTGCCAAATTCCTGATATTCGATCAAAACTGCCCCGCGAAAAGTCAAAATAGTGCCAAATCATACGTACCCGAGCAGAATTTAATTCTGTACAAAATGAAAAAAATTTAGGCCCTACCTTTTTTTCGTTTCCGAGAAAAAAGATGAAGGGCATATCCATTTTGTTGGCTCCAGAAGGCGTCTCGTCGAAATCACGTTATCGCGTCCTAGTCGCGTCCCGAGAGATTTTAGGTGAAAATTGTTTCTCGGGTAGAATTTCATGGCGAACACGCCTGTCTAGTTCATTTTTCACGATTTTTTAAATAATTTTTAAAAAGAGAACTTTTCGCATAGGCCTATCGGAGCAAAACCCTGTGGATAGATCGTTCGGGCATGACGAGAGGATTCTAAATCTATATTTTTATACAAGGTGTCCGAGATAAGCGACTTGCAGTGTTTTGAAATTGCGAGAAATTGACTCTTTCCTGCCCTCCCTCTCCCTCCTCTCTCGTGCGATCTCTCCATTCCCCACGCTCTCTCGTCGCGCGGGGTCATGGAAGCGATAGAGGGGAGAGAGGAAGAGGCGAGGGAGCCCCTTTTCCTTGCAGTCTGAATACACTGTAAGTCGCTTATCTCGGACACCGCACTCTTTTATTGTATAAAAATATAGATTTAGAATCCTCTCGGATTTAGAATCCTCTCGTCATGCCCGAACGATCTATCCACATGGTTTTGCTCCGATAGGCCTATGCGAAAAGTTCACTTTTTAAAAATTATTTTTGAAAATCGTGAAAAATGAACTAGACAGGCGTGTTCGCCATGAAATTCTACCCGAGAAACAATTTTCACCTAAAATTAGGTCTCTCGGGACGCGACTAGGACGCGATAACGTGATATCGACGTGACGCCATCTGGAGCCAACGAGGGGTCTGTGGGCAAAATGGATATGCGTAGGATTTGGCACTATTTTGACTTTTCGCGGGGCAGTTTTGATCGAATAACAGGAATTTGGCAAAATTGACGTCGCGTCGTACCGCGATTCAGAAGCTTCTGATCGTAAAAACTGGAAACGCCAGTCGATTCAGATTCAAAAGTTACCCCTAGGCCGAACTTTTGAGCATATCTGATTTTTTTTCTTTGCCATGCTCTGTTACTTTTATTGACTCTTACGCAAACGGCCTCATATACCCTTTGTGATAAGTGATTTATATCTTTAAGATGTCTCTTCTTCGAGCCTCAACTCTCGAATGCTCTTCATAGACAGACTGTTTTCTCACTCCAGGTACATATCTCCAATAATTATCCTTCCTACCATAATCCATTTTCTCTTGAGGAGCTATCTCGATCAGTCGTGATGTCAGGAATTCGATATAAAGAGATCACCTCCCTTCCCATTCCATCTCAACTTCATCATTATCTATCTGAGTATCATTTCTCAGTCCCAATCCGAACCATCAGACCCCATCCTTCCCCCAATCCACAAAGGCTTCGACATGGATGATTCCTCCTCTACTACTAGACCATCGGACATTCGGTAACATTTCCTCTTTTAACATACATTGCCAATTACAAACAAAATACACAACTCATAATACGCACTTATTTATCGCTCAGCTTTAAATGCATCGGTTAGTTCAAATGAATAATGACCTGTTATCTGATTGATCGGTTACTATATAAATTTCCACTCGGAACTCGGAACTACACGATAAATTAATGAACAATGCAATTGTACGTGGAAAACTTATATTTTACAAGTTGTCAAATTCACAAGTTTGTGTGATAACAGAAAGGACGGATGATCTAGAGGGTGGAGGAGAGTATCAGACTGCCGGACTTCCACCTCTCTCTTCGTATTCATCCTTAACAATTATTATTTTTATTCGCACAAAGATCTAACGAAACTAAACGGCGCCTCCTTCCACCAGGCAAGCTCCTTCCACCAGGCAATGGGTATCGTACTTCGTAAACATTTCCGAACAAATTTGCATTTTGTAAATTATTTACATTTTTTGCATTTTGCTGGTTCGCAACTAAAAAATTAATTATTGTTTCTTATTTTTTATCAACCCCGAATTCCGGGCAGGCAGATAAAAAAATCTGATGGTGAAATATTCCTAGAAATACGATTAAAAAGAGAGCAAATATTATGTAAATTGAAAAGAAACTGAGATTACGGTAGTGACGAGGGTTTTAATCGATACTACCGTAATCTTTACTATTTTGCTCTCTTTTTAATAGTATTTCTAGGAATATTTCACCGTCGGATTTTTGTATTTGCCCGAAATTCGGGGTGGATAAAAAATAAGAAACAATAATTATAATTTTTAGTTGCGAACCAGCAAAATGCAAAAAATGTAAATAATTTACAAAATGTAAATTTGGTCGGAAATGTTTACGAAGTACGATAGTGCATCAAATAGTAAATAAATTTTTGTCAATTTCACTTAAGAAACTCGATTTTAGGAAGTGAAGTTTTAATCAAATAATATTGAGAAACTTTTTAGCAAAAAACTATGAAAAAATATAGTGAAAATATTATTTTGGAAAAGTCAGTTTGTGAAAGTAATTTTAAAGAAATTATGGTTTTGGAAATGGAAAAACCGGAAAATGTGAGGAGTACTGTAGATTTGCTGCCAGCTCTGAGCAGCAAATCTACAGGACTCCTCACATTTTCCGGTTTCTCCATTTCCAAAACCATAATTTCTTAAAAATGACTTTCACAAACTAACTTTCTTAATTTTTTTTTCATAAAAAATATTTTCTAATTTGATTTTACTAATTATTTTTTTCAAAAATAATTGCCTAAAGCGTATTTCTTTTAAAATATTTCTTAAACCAGTATTTCCAAATAAAAATTTACTATGTGATGCACTACCTATAAATGGATGCAACCTTTACCCTAGTTCTATCTCGACTGTTGTCTCTCTCCTCTTCTATTTCCTCTTCTTCATCTCCCTCTTCTTCTCCTCCATCATATCTCTCTTCTTCTCTCTCCTCCTCATCATTGATCACTTCTCCCTGCAAAAAGTTCATGGCAATCCGAAAACACATTCACTTGAAATTACGAAATTAATAGTAATCTACATTGATATATCGATAATGGTCAAATAGGATATCCAATCAACTCACATCAATATTCCTTCCCTTCAAATGGCCTATTTCGAATGCAGATTCACATCCCAGGAAAGCGAGGGCAGAATGGATGCTCTAGATGGAAATGAGTAAGATTTTTTTTAAAACACAACTGAAACAATTGATATAATAGTAATAATAGTGTTCTCCAACCCTCATCCATCCCTCTCCAGCTGCACGTAGATCAGGAATCATCTTGAGAAGAGCCTCGTTACGATTCGCCTCCAATCAACCATTACAATCATTCAATTATTCCACAACGAGTCCGATCGAATTAAATCGCTATATTAAATCGATTGAAATATCCATGAACATGAAATGATGTTGCACAAATGGTAAGACAACTGTGAAATGGATACCTTAGCGTACACAGTGATATTCTGGAGTGTTCGATTTCCCGTCTGCATTGTTCTGATGGCACCCAACACCTGATACATGAATGAATTACATCCGTCCTCATCCCCCTCCCCCCCCCCCCCCCCTCTCAGTCTCCCTCTCCCCCCCCCCCCCCCTTGCCTTCTCTGCAATCTGTGAGAAGGTAGTTTCATCCTCCAGAAGGGACATGAATCCACTGCAATCACGAGAATAGTCATTAATCCATTGCCACATAATGAATATGATGGTATAATAGACTAACGTGGGTTTACTGAATAGTAGGAGGAATCTCCTTCCTTCCTTGGCTGCAGTCACTAATAATCCATTCGATCTCAATGTTGGAATACGGAGAAGGAGAGAAAAGAGACAGAACGCTGATCCACATTTATTCCTGAACGAGAGAAGAGAATGAGATGGGAAGGGAGGGAGGGGGGGGAGAGGAGGAGAGGGGGGGAGGGGGGGAATACCATATAGTGAGTTGTTCATCAATGGTCATATTACACCTCGTTGTAATCAATGATTGGATGGTTGAGTTGAGAGTTGAGAAGAGAACTCTGTACACAACTGGGAATGTCTCTCTGCAATTACATATTTACCTGAGGGTCCATCTTTTCCCTGTACACACTCATCCATCCATATCCCACTCTAAGTAATCATACCGTGCCCCGATGCTACTGTAATACACAGGAAAATATTGGCACGTCTAATGCAGGGAAATACTTCATATTAACAATCCTTACTTGTTGATGGTCATGAATTTTTGACCAATGATCTCTTGAGGGATAAAATCATCGATTGGAGTTGATACAGTGTCCATCCTAAAGAGAATAATTAACGGATATATATATATATTATCAATAAACAGGATACATTTGTAAACACGGTGAGATCAAACAATCGTTTGTATTATTGAGGCGATTTCAGATTAGGCGATAACAGCTGACAGCTACACTTGCACTACTAATAGATATGGAGCGAGTGACTCACTTGCTCTTCCTCTTATCTGAATCTCCCACCAGAAACGTCAATTGTTCAGTGAGAACCCATAGAATAGCTACAGATCGCTCCTCCAAGATACGGTAGGAGAGATACAATCTGTAATACTCTCGTAATCATCTAATCTTTTATTTATGAAGAGATATACAAGGAAACAGACTCGAATAATCTCTTGACGGAAGTCTTGAATAGACTTCCTTTCTGCACCTTTCCATCCTCTATCGTCCATTCCCGTGCCAGATACTTGAGACACCATTGTCCTACAATCAACATTCAAATCCTTCACAATCCATCCCAATCCAATTAACTATCCCTCAATATATCCTTCCAATGATTCCTCCCTCACCTAGCCACTTATCATCCTCCTCGTCTCTTCCTTCGATCGAGTAACAACATTCCATCACTGCCACTGCACAATCGATCGATGAAATACTCTCAAGTACCGTAATCATTTCCGATCCATCCTCAATCTACCGTACCTCTGCCACGTCCTTCAGGAATCGGAGAACGGCAGTCTCAGCATCATTACTCTGAGAGGATTCGTGCTGGAACGAGTGATTCTATATCATCAATAATTGGAATGGCACAACCTCAGAGGAAGTGGCCTTTAGAAAGGCTTTCTCTACTATCTCCATAAGTAGTCTTCTCTTATTCGCTCGTTTTCCCGTCTCATCTTCAGTTGAATTGACCACATCTTTCCTGAATTGAAATAGTAGAACAGGAAATAGTCGAGGGGGAATGGAGATAAGAAGAATTAAGAAGGACTCACGAAGTGAATATCTCAATGAGTAGGGAGAGACTCTTATTGAGCATACTAGACATGGAATTGGTGACATCGTGAGAGGAATCTCGGATCGCCTGTATCTCATTCTCATTATAATCAATCCATCAAAAGGAATTCTCTCTCTCTCTCTCTCTCTCTCCCGCTCATACGCCTTAGTGCCGTAAATGCCCGACGATCGAGTCACTACATATTAAGTTCCCTCTAGTGTCCTGTCACTATATATTTCATGCAAACTCTGTTCAGCCACTAAATGTTCCCCCCCCCCCTCTGTCCTGTCTTGTCGCTACATATTTTTGATCCATCGAGGATACTGAAAATGTATGCTCCCGTTCTCTCTCTCTCTCTCTCTCTCTCTCTCTCTCTCTCTCTCACCTGACTGTTCTGTAACTCCTTGAAGTAATTAAAGGAAGTGTAGAATAGATTGATGATGGGAGAGATGGATGAGATGGTATACTTCCAGATGGATGCTCCATCTCCATGATACTCAATTGATGGAGTATCCAGAGGAGATGGACGAGTCTATAATCATATCCATTCATTCACCGTCCATAGGAGTCGGTAGTGCCATAGTTAAATAGATTAAGCGAGTATGAACGTACATTCCATGGAACAGCCTTCTTCTCCTTCTTTGGAAGGGCAACCTTTACTATTCTGAGTAGATCATCCACAAGATGCAGAGATCCAAGTCTCTTCTCCTTTTGGAGCTGACAAGATGAAGGGAGTAATGATCATTCCAGTAATGATCAGAGGGATCATTCCATCAATCGATACCTGCATCAGTTGTACTACCGTACCCATCTTGAAAGGAATGAATACTGTATTCAGAGAGGACGATGGGAGACGCTTCCTCTTCTCATCTCTGAAAACAAAAACACTCAATATGGTTGCAAATCTATCTTTCATTTAACAATGAAAGCACACATGATTCCATTCTTTCCCTCTTGCTCTCCATCATCTTCCTCCATCCTCTCAACTTCTTCTACTCTTTCCTCTTCCACAATCACTTCTTCCTCCACCTCCTCCTCTTCATCTCCCTTTTTTTTCTTCTTCTTCCTTCCTTTCTTTCCTTCTTTCGTCGTAGCAGGTCTTTTCTTCGTTGGCTGAATCAATAACCATATCAATATATCCATTCAATGGATCAACCATCAAAACTACCTCACCTTCTTCGCGTTTTCATCATAGATGACAAGAGTGAGATCCTTCACAATGGACGATGGAACTCTCACTTCTCCCAGTTCTGAAATCACCTCCTCTCTCTCTCTCCCTCTCCCTCTCTATTCCTTCTTAAATACTGCCATCGCTGACGTTTGATAGTGTGTTGGAGTGCCTTCTCCATATCGAAGAGAAGGGAGAACTTCTTCATTTTCAGTTTGGAAAGGGGAGAGTCATCCGAAAGAGGAGATTCCTCCTTCTCACAGAATGAATTGAGCAACTGAAGATGATCCTCTTCCATCTATCGAGTAAGAAGAGGATCAACTCACAGTTCTTATCCATTGAATGAGATGGAAGAAGATGGTTGAATTGACGAGTAATTCGTCCTTCTCCGTGTTCCAAACAGCACTCGCTCCACACATTGTGATATTCGCTTCTACAATAAATAGAATGTATACCGAGAGTTGATGCGAATCAAGTCCATCTCCATTAAATCAACGCACCGAAAGTGTACATGAACTGGTCGAATGAATGATTGACTGCTTCTTGTGTCTCTTCATCGTTTTTCCATCGACATTTGAGAACTGACAACTCCTAAAGATCAAAGATTAGTTAGAGGGAGGGGGGTTGTTCA
Source organism: Pristionchus entomophagus (assembly GCA_036245825.1). Classification (NCBI taxonomy): domain Eukaryota; kingdom Metazoa; phylum Nematoda; class Chromadorea; order Rhabditida; family Neodiplogasteridae; genus Pristionchus; species Pristionchus entomophagus. The sequence goes on along the minus strand of BTSX01000001.1, from coordinate 19,339,552 downwards.
ATCTCACCTTTAGTAGTCCAAAGAGAGGTACTAACTCGACAAGTCTATCATGGGATACTTGTAGCCACTGATCACACTCCTCATTCACATATTTGTCTGACTCCAGAGTTCTGAGAATTGGAAGGGATGGAGAGATGAGGGAGGGGGGGGGGGGGTGCGGTCACTCACTTGGAATGAGTATTCCGATCGGTTCTCTCATGGAAAAAGTCGGCCTTGAATGAGTCTTCCAATGCCTCTGCCCATGTCAACTGCAACATCATACATAACACGGATCTTCTGTTATACTGTAGAAACGCCGTCCACTAGGAAAAACTTTGTGTCTCCGATTTCGATCAAACTTGGTTCCTATGTACCTTTGGGGGTCAGGAGGAGGTCCATCTAAATGATTTGGCCAAATATGCAAATTATCGATTATTTGTGATCTTCGATTAAAATGACCATAACTCAATGAATATTTATACATCGAAATTCAAAGTCATTCTACTCGCCTCTCAAAGTCCTACAAAAAACTCAAGAATGACCAATGTCGGGAAATCCGTCTTCGTTGTGTTTCACTTAAAAAGCAAACTTTCGACTGTTAAAATACGTTTATCTCGAAAACGTATTGAAAAAAACCTCCACTTTTATTTCAAAATAGATTCTACGTAAACTATATAGGGTCACTGCATATGCCGTTTCCCTTATCTCGTTCCCTTCAGGGTAGATCACTCGTAGGCTCGGGACTTTGTAATTTTTTTTTGCCAAAATTTCATTTGATCATATCTCGCTTCAAAATGCTTGCATTGAGCAGTCAAAAGAAGAAATCGGTGAACGGATAATAAAGTTAGGGGCCACCACGTAAAATTTGAAGCATTTCCTAAAATTCCGGTTTTTGTTGCTATGGGGCAATCAAGGATGCTGAATCATGATAGCGTTCTCAGATTTAAATAAAAACGTTATTTGATCGAGTATTAGGTTATCATTCTTAGCCCCGCCCATTGTGGTGTAGTGACCGGTTCACTGGGTCACGACTTTTCAGTCTAATTTGCTCAAATTTAAAATATATTTATTTCCATTTTTCTTTAGTCTTTCCAGTGGAGAAATATTATTTAAGCAATTATTGACGAATACGAAGGCTGCGTTCAATATTGGACGTTCACAATCAGCATAAACTCAACTGCGGTACTCCATTATTCTCTGGCAACGATAAATCACGCCATGAGTTATTCTTATAGTGCGCATTTCAGTGAAATTGGGACAAATCATAAGCGAAACAACACATTTTTTCACAATAAAAGGTGAATCACAGCCTCCTCCTTTTCAATCAATTCTGGTGACTTACAGTAATCTTGAAAAATAAGCGTAAATGCAAGGTCGGAATTCACTATGATCGCTTTGTCGAATTTTTGTTATTATTTGCTCGAAAGTATGATATGAGTTCGTAGAACATCTGACATAGGAAACTGAAGAGCTGCATATCACTGAGCGTTTGAAAACTAAACTAATTGAAAAGAGTTCAACGGAGAGATTACGCATGTTCACAGCCAATATTTAAAATGACCGCTTTGCTGAATATTTCTTTTTATGTGCTTTGTGTCTTTTGAGGGAGCTAATCTCGACAGTGAATATAAAATTGGAGAGCTGCATGCTCTAATATTCAATAAAAGCTAGATTCTGCGTTTTTTATTTGAATTCGCGCAATGATCGACGTTTCTCACGCGGTCACACACCCTTTCCCGGCTCCGAGATTGAATTTTCCGGTTCGGTGGTCCCTAAATAGTCTTTGACAATTTTTTTGATTAGACCAGCCGTTTTCGAGTAAAATTGCAAAAACGGTCGAAATATCGCTCGCTGTTTTTGCCATTTTCACGGGTTTTAAGGTATGATAGCACTCGGAATTATTTGTGCCATCTAGAAAGTGATTGAGCGAGCATGTCAGAATTAAATACGATTAGTTTTTATCGAATCCTTTCAAAAAAAATTATAACAATTATGGGTGGTAAGACGTTTGGGAAATTCAAAATGGGAAAATACAACTTGGGAGAAACCCGTTTGAGAAGACTCGTTTCGGAATATGCCACTTGGGAAAATCCATCACGGAAATGGACTTTTGGGAATGTTCCATTTGAGAAATTTCACGCTTGATATACATTTTCGCGTAATTTCCTTGTGACTATCTAGTTCTTCTACTTGATTGGTAATGTAAATACTAAGAAAGAACATTTAAAAAATAATTTAATCGTGCGAAAATAGATTTTAAAGTGATGCTTTGATAGCAAACAAAAGGGAAATATTCACCGAATTATTTTTAATTCACTTTCTAGATGACACAAATGATTCCGAGTGCTATCATACCTTAAACCCCGCGAAAATGGCAAAAACAGCGACAAAATGAGATATTTCGACCGTTTGTGCAATTTTACTCGAAAACGGCTGGTCTAATCAAAAAATTGTCAAAGACTTTATTTTCCGCCTCACCACGAACTATCGATTTTTTCTTTTGACTGCTCAATGCAAGCATTTTGATGCGAGATATGATCAAATGAAATTTTGGCAAAAAAAATGACCAAGTCCCGGAGCCTACGAGTGATCTACCCTGGAGGGAACGATAGGGGAAACAGCATATGCATTGACCCCATACCGTTTACGTAGAATCTATTTGGTTTGGTTTTTTACAGTCGAAATTTTGCTTTTTCGAGTGAAACACAATGAAGAACGGATTTCCCGACATTGGTAATTCTTGAGTTTTTCGTAGGACTGTGAGAGACGAGTAGAATGACTATTTGAATTTCGCTGTACGATGAATATTCATTGAGTAATGGTAATTTTAATTGTAGATTTTTAAAAATCGACAATTTTCATGTGGCCAAATGAATTGGATGGACCTCCTCCTGACCCCCAAGGGTACATAGGAACCAAGTTTGATCGAAATCGGAGACACAAAGTTTTTCCTTGTGGAAAATCGGCCGATTTTCCTTCTAAATAACAGAAGATCCGTGATATTACTACACAAGATAATATAATATACTATAGTGCAAGAATAAGTTCTACTAACCTAAGAAAGAAGGATAATGACTCATTAATTATTAATGATATATACTTTTTTTTAAAATCATAATCACGAAAATATACAATGACTCACGAAAGTATCCGATTTCTTCCACTTGCTTGATTTCTGCATCATCAATCGCATTTCGTCGTACAATGTCCATCTAAGATTCATTTGAGATTGGCTTCATTCTACTTACGATTGAAACTATAAATAGGGACCTCAGAATGGAAGATCCCTTGGTGGCAGATCCCAGAGTATCGAGGAGAGAATGGATCACTTCCTCTCCATTCGAGCCATTCCTTCAATTTCACTACCCAGTCTTTCCCAAAGTCTTTCTCATCTCAATTCAAGACGGATGGAAGGAGGGAGGGAGGGAGGGAGGGAGGGAGTGACTATCAACTGACTCATCATCAAGGGAACTCTTCAATTGCATGACCATACACACGATCCCCAATGATTGATCCCGTATTGAGAGAGATGAGAGAAGACGACGAGAGGTCTCCTCCACGTCTGTCTGAGAAAGGAAAGAGATGAAAATGGAGAGGGGGGGGGGAGGGTGGATACCTTGAGTGCTTCTTGACTGGGATCCTTGGTGCAGATGGATATTACTACAGTAAGCATCATTCTGGCACATGTGAGGGAGAGTGAAGAGAGGAGGGAGAGGAATGCATTCTGAGAGATGGAATATGAAGGAGACAAGGGAAGAGAGAGAGAGAGAGAGAGAGAGAGAGAGAGAGAGAGAGAGAGAGAGAGAGAGAGAGAGAGAGAGAGAGAGAGAGAGAAAGAGGGAGAGAGAGAGGGAGAGAGAGAGAGAGAGAGAGAGAGATGGAGATGGAGAGAGAGAGAGATGGAGAGAGACTCACGTGGATCAGATTTACATGGTCCTTGATGATACCGTACTCCTTCTTGATGATGAGGGATATGCAATTGAGAACTGATGATGCTTCCCTTTCTGACTTGTCCATATGAGACTGCATAGAAGACAGAGTCTCCTATAAAAAGGGAAAGGGATTCACATAGAGTATACAGTACACTTCGACTTTTAAAAAGCTTCTTAGAACCCCATGAGTATATTATATATGAGGCCGTTCGCCTTATTTTCGAGCAAAGGCCGGCACAGGCCCAAAAAGCGTTTTTGGGTTATCGATTGTGGTGAAGACGATGGGCATATTCATTTTGCCTTCACACGCCTCGTTGGCTCCAGACGGCGGCACGTCGAAATCACGTTTTGATATGCAACTCGGTTGCCGAGAGTGCTAATTTTAAGCGAAAATTTTAAGCGTTTCCTGGGGCAGAATTGGATGGCGAACACGCCTGTTTAGTTTATTTTTCATGATTTGAAAAAACAATTTTTTTAAAATCAACTTCTCGTAGACGGAGAAAAGCGCTTGCCAATGTGCACCACTCGATCGGGCGTGTCGAGGGGATTCGCCTAAACATAAAAGAATGACTGACAAATTGACTGGTCGAAGAAAGGGGCGGGTGGAGCCTTGGAGGTTTGGGATTATGTTTGGGAATTAGTGGCCGAATACCCAAAATGTCTTTGCGCATCGAATGCGCTTATCGGCATTTGGCCTGGACTTGGTTCGGAAGGTCAAAATCCAGTCCAAAGTGACCATACTTTGCGTTTTGCTCTGTAGCTTAAAAAAAAAGTACTGGCCGGATCGACTCGGGAGTACTGCAAACACGATGCAACTTTTCGAGATGCACCTAGATGCTATTGCCGCGCATGATCTGCACGCTGAAACAGACTTTTACCGAGTTTTTGACTCAAAAAGTGCACTTTTTGTAAACGAAATCGGCCGAATCGCTATTCCGGCGGATGGGAAATGTATGGGAAATGTGGGAAAATACTAGATCTAAGCGGTTCGAGATTCAGAAAACGCCGGCGCATCTTTCTAAACTTGGTAGAACCTGGTAGCACCAAAGCCGCTTCATAGTATTTAGTTTTCGGAGGTACACTTTCCGGATTTTGAGATTTTCGGGGTTTAGCAGGCGGGGAATACTTGTGGCGCTTCGTGATGAGAAAGAAAGTAGTAGAGCTCGCAGAGATGCGTCGGTAAGTGCATCATGTCCGGGAGTGGTTGTGAAGTATCCTGGTGCCCGTTAAAATCGAATCCGAATTTTTCAAACCCCGATCATCTACCCGGATCGCGCGCTTTCACTGTTGCTCGCCCGGGCTTCGGCTCAATAGAGCAAATAGAGTACTCGAAGGAGCAAAAAAATAAAAAGCAAATAGAGTACTTGGTTATACAAGCAGGGAGTTTCAAATAGAGTTGACAGCCGTGTAGAGTGACCCATGACGGTTCCAGCACTGTTTTGATTGAAGGGTTTTATTAAGTTTAAAGCGTGGTGTAGTGGTTTCAAGATGGGGCTTCGGATCGTGACAGCGCGGGTTCAAATCCTCACCGGTGCAAAGTGTTTTGCAATATTTTTCGCGTGCTCGGGTCATGTCGGGAAGTCGAGGAGTGTCAATCCCGGCGTGGTTGTGTTTCAGACTGAAGTTTTATCAGAACTAGGCCGAATTGCGCCGTTCTGCTTGGGTATCGATTAGATCTCTAGCCGTGGAGAGGTGGAGTGACAGTCACAAGGGTGGTAATTTTTCTGACAGGCACTAGGTGGTATTATTTCTGACAGTCACTAAGGTGGTAATTTTTCTGACCGTCATCAGGGTGGTAATTTTTCTGACCGTCAAAAGGGTGGTAATTTTTCTGACGGTCATCAGGGTGGTATTTTTTCTAACAGTCGTCAGGGTGGTAATTTTTCTGACAGTTATCAAAGTGGTAATTTTTCTGACAGTTATCAAGGTGGTAATTTTTCTGATAGTCATTAGAATTGGGAAGCTTCGAAATGTGGCATTTAGCAAGGCTAGAAAACTCAAACTAATTTCTAAAAAAACTACGGCGTACCCCTAGCGAGCGTAGCTCGGCTAGTTCTAAATATATAATATCATCATATTTTGTCATGCGACCGCCGAGCAATTCAATTTACAGTGTATTTAGATTGTAAGTAAAAGATGCGCCTTCTCCCCTTCCAATCGCTTCCCTGACCCAGCGCGACGAGAGAGCGTGGGGAATGGAGAGAGTGCACGAGGGAGGGTAGGGAGGGGAGGAAATCCTCCCTTCCTTTCAATCTAAATACACTATAAATTGAATTGCTCGGCGGTCGCATGACAAAATATGATGATATTATATATTTAGAATCCCCTCGAGACGCCCGATCGAGTAGTGCACATTGGCAAGCGCTTTTTTCAGTCTACGAGAAGTTGATATTTAAAAAATTATTTTTGAAAAATTAACTAGACAGGTGTGTTCGCCATCCAATTCTGCCCCAGGAAACTTTTTCGCTTAAAATTAACACTCTCGGCAACCGAGTTGCACATCAAAACGTGATTTCGACGTGACGCCGTCTGGAGCCAACGAGGTGTGTGAGGGCAAAATGAGTATGCCCATCATCTTCACCACGATCGATAACCCAAAAAGGCTCAGTTTCAGAGAATTGACTTTTTTGGGCCTGTGGCAGACTTATCCAAATTTGCTCGAAAATAAGGCAAACGGCGTCATATGTATTCTCTCACCTTTCTTTTCTTTTCCAAACTTCTGAAAAGTGAATAGTAGATGAAAGTGGAGAAATGATTGAGAGAATCGAGTGGAGACCATAGAAGATAACGAGAGAGACGAAGAAAGGAAGGAAAATGGAGAAGACAAAACTGGAATTGGGTTAGGAATGAATACACATTGAACACATATCATACTTCAAGAATATTCATCTTTAAAAACAATTTAATCACCTTGTTCATCTCAAATATCTTACTGAACTTCTCCTCTAGAAACCCTTCCTCTCTCGAATCATCAGTGATTTGAGATCTGAAATTAATTAGCTCATTAATACTGCGCATAATATATATTTTTTGACTTAAACTTCTTACTTGAGTGCAGCAGTAATAGAAGGAGGACATCCTTCAATCGACATGAGGGATATACACAGAATGGCGTCGAATATTCTCCATTCCTTCCAATTATACCATTATGGATGTCATTGATCAATTCCCTTCTCTGACTACCGTACTCTAATTTGCTGATTCTCCTCCTCTCCATTCTCGCTTCTCTCAGTCTCAGAAGTGAGAGATCGGAAGAAGGGACCGATGACTTTCCAGCATTTATTACCTATAATGCATCTTTATCTCATTTCAACATCAGTCAAACCATAACCTGTTTTTGTTCGTGAATAGTCTCATTGCAGGGCGGGTAATCTCATTCAGAGAAACACAATATTCCCCCTTTGTTGCCCCCACCCCCTCCCCCCCCCACCCTCCACTCACCACTCAATTGAACAAATCTTCCGATCTTAGCTCCAATTCCAATGGTCACATCGTCCACCGTCTTCTTACTACATTCATACATTATTCATCAACTTTTAACAATTTAAAATAAACAAACTTTTTAGTTCCCAAAGTACGTTGGAAGCTGAGTTTGAAGTGAAGAGAGAATAGAGTGAGAATTTCATGGAGAGTGGCTAGATCGTTCGTGTCCAATCCATCCATCACCATGTTCACTATCTTGAAAAAATTGAGAATAGCAGAACATAAATCAATAAATACCGTACTTCAATAGCCGCCCTTGCCTCCATTTTGTTCATTCTCTTGATGAGTTTCGTTCTGATCTGAATAACATCCCTTATAATCATCAAATTCCTCATTGTCTATACCTCGGTTGCCTCTTCTTTCCCAGTAGTCAATAGCTTGAGTGAATTGAGAATGGAAATTTGGAATTCATTGGGTTCCTCTTCTACTGGAGATTCAATCAGAGTCACTAGACTCATTGCGGCATCGTTCTGACTCACTATGTCACCGAATATCTACAATTACCGTATACTAAGATGCAAAAGAGATAATTAGTAACAAAAAGGAAAATTAAAATACCTCAGGAATAGCTTGGATCAACTCGTCTCTCACACATGGCTTCCACTTGTGGAAATCACGATCAAAGACAGATTCGAAGATTATTTTGGAATCGAAGACACAATCGAGGAATCGAATGTGAGAAACAGCGACTAGGGCAAGTTCACGAGATTCAGAGGTGTGACTGAGAATGGTAGATTCATCAAGATACCATCCATCATCAACAGACTCCACTCACTCTTTTCCCAGTTTCTGCATTTCTTCCATAAGCAGTTCGAATGCCTTATTCTGAGTCTCTCGACAGAGAAGGAGTGCCTTCCACAGAGTATCTTGCTCCCCATGACGACTAAAAAATTGTCATCCCTTTCAATCAAGAACATGGTACTCACGATTTCATGGGTTTGAAATATAGAAAAAGAATAAGTCTGCCATCAATCGAATTGCGGAATTCTTCCATAAACTTATCATCCTGCAAGGTACATTTCAGTTATTTTTCTCCTCACTTTTCTCTATTTTTTTCTCTGTTTTCTCCTCACAGAACATAAATTCCTCACGCACCTTTCCATGAGAAAGAACCGCATTAAGATGATTGACAAAGCTGAGATGATTCATATGACGAGCTGAATGGTCACTGTACTTAATGGGGTAGTTTAACACAACAACTCACACAGGTAAAAATATTCCTTCCCATCCTCGCCTCTCCTTAATCCCACTCCGTGCTCTTCTTTCAGTGATCGTTCGAAATCGCTACGGCTTTCGATCTGAACAAAAAAGGGATAGATCAGCCATAAGTGAAGATGTCACTTAAGTAATTTTGAGAGAGCTGAGAAAGACTTGATGGATAGTCATTAAAATGAACTACTTACCTCCTCTCCTTCGTCCTCTGGAGGTGGAGCTCCTCCTTGCGATCGTTGAGAGAACTGGCGAAGCCCCTCTCGATAAGACTCCCACTCGTCATCCTTGCTCACAATAACTAGAAACAAGCACCATCGTAGAGGACGATAATTTACGCAGAACTCATCCGGGATGAATGATTTGGACCATGGAATAGAAAAACAGAACATAAAATGAATTACCCTTCGTAGAAGCGTTCTCGTCAAAATCCTGCTCGAAGTCAAAGCTATCGTCAGCCATTAGGCGTTAGCTGAACGAACGTTCGAATGAGCAGTATATACTACTGCAGTATTGGAGACAATTCTGGGCAAATACTTTGCAATGAAAGGACACTAGGGACCGCAGCCGGAATATTTGAGTCCGGAATATTTGGCTACACCCTCCGACGCTTTCCCGTCAAACTACCGTAGTTTGGCTTTCAAATCCTTTAATATTTTTCTAAATCATTTTTAAAATATTTCAATAATTTTTCAAGCTGTTTCGTTGTGCAAGCATATAAAGCATGGCATGAAGAGGTAATACGCAACATTTAAGACACACTAGGCTACGAATAAATGACGTGTTTTTAGAATTTATTGACTGATCTAGCTTTTCACACCATCGATAGATTCTGCAGCACAAAAAAATAGTTACCAAAATGAGAATAATGCTAGAAAAATATTTCACGAAATATCAGCCGCGAGAATCGCCCATTTTCGCGGCAAGAATTCGTTTTTCTGCCAATATCTAAGAATGGGCTGTTTGTTCATGCGATCTTTTTTAGTATGTTATTAAGAAGCGGATCATCGATTTTTAGAGAAAAAATAAGGCGTGAACAAACTGCCCATTTTTATCATTCATATCATTCATATCTGCCCATTCATATTCTCCTCACCCCTTTCAAGTAATGGTGAAATTTTCTATCAGACATTTTAGCAGATGATAGAACTGAGGTCTCTTCTATTGCTTCTTCCATGTTCTTGTCTTGTTCTATCTTGTTCTCTTGTTCTCTTGTTCTATCTAATTTTTCCTTCTATATTATTCTATTACTTAAATGATTTTTTCAAATGATTTTCAAAAAAAATTTTGGACACGTTTAAAAAAATTACTTCCCGCGAAAACGGTCTTTCGCGGGAATTTTAAAATTGTTTTGTGGTCGGGGGGTCAGATTCGTGATCGAGCTTCAACCTCCTGAAAAATCGAATTTTTCATGTGCCTGTTCAAATATGTCATTGCACGGCCCCTGTTCTATTGACAATCGCAAAAAGCACCGCCTAACCACGCCCCTTACAGAAATAGCCCGCGAAATTCAAACCCATCAGGGTCAGGTAACCTACCTGACTGACCCTGATGATTCAGGGTTTCAGGCAACTTTTTGAATTGAATTTTTGGAGATTAGCACGGATTTCTCTGAAATTTGCCTGATTTGCAGCCAACCTGATGAAATTGTAAATTTTGTAGCTAGTTTTACTGTTTTCTGTACGAGAAACTCGTGAACTATTCTGAAAATGAGGTGTCGATTTTGTTGTGCAATTAGGCGGTACTTTTTGCAATTGTTGATGGATCGGGGGCCGTGTCATTGTGTGTCCAACTGTATTACATTTTAGTTTAAAATGACGACTTCCGTTTTGACATCGTTCTCTCGCGTAACGCATGTGATGATTGTACATTTGCGCATATGCAAAAGGGATTTACATTTGCATGTTTCCCTTACGTCTTAATTCCAGTCCCACTCTTTCCGACTGACTTTCCGATTTGCTGCAATGCAAGGCGAAAGTACCATTGTACGGAATAAATAGATCGTGGAGCGGTCGTTTGCTCCGCCCATCTTTTTCATTCTCCATTCTCTTCTCTTCTCTTCTCTGAGGGATTTTTCACTCAGATCATTCTCTCCTCTCCATTCATCCTCACTACAGGTACAGGGTCAATTATTAGTACAACTGCTCTTATATCTGGATTGCTGACACCGTACAGCCAGTAATTAGCTTGGTAGATCATTTATTCCTCGATAAACCACCACATGATTCTAATCTCCTCTTCTTTCAGAATGGTATCAGTCGTGCAGAGAACAATAATGAGGCTTCCGGAGAAGTTCCGCTTGCTGCCAGTTATGTTCGGGGCTGTTCTCATTCACATCTCATTGGGAACTTATCATACCTTCGGTGAGTATTCACACTCACAACCCCTTACGATCTCATCGATATTTTAAGACGAACGATAAATGGCATATGAATGCATATGAATGTTAATGACTCATATTTAGTTGCTGCCAATTGGGGGGAAATTATATGATGTCAATCTCCTTAGGTAACATGCTTCCGTACATGGCCTCCTACCTTCGGAATCGGACGGATCCTCAATCAACGATAGAAGAAATGATTTGGGTGCCTACGATGCAAGGTAACAGAGGGAAAACAACGAGAATCTGCCTATGTTGATCAATGAGGGGAAAAGTTAGAAAACCTGCTGAAAACAAATAAATCTGATCACCCCAGTCATTTATTGATTGATTCCAGGCTGTTTTCCGTTTGCAATGGTGATTGGAGGTGTGCTCTCTCACTTCGTCGGCCCTCGATTGGCATGTGCCCTCGGCTGTTATTTAATGTCGTGAGTTGAAAGAGAAAAGGAAACGGAAAGGGGATCTCGAGAGAGAAAGTTGAGGTGAGAGGAAAGACTCGGTCAGATTATGACAGGAGTCGATTCACTGAAAACTAGTGATAAGAAAGAGAGAAATACGTGCCTTGCGGAAGAGTTTAACAATTATGACCTTGAGCGATAGGGTTGTTCCCATGTAGTGAACCCAGTCCATAGTATGTCGAAGGGCTGATATGATTAATTGAATCTGGCCATATTTGAGTTTCTAATTGACAATAATTTAAGATGTGGAGTGTATCTATCGTCATTCACCATACAACATTCCGTCTCGTCTTTCTTCTTCACCTATGGATTCATGTTTGGATTGGGGCAAGGAATTGCATATGTTGTCGCTGTGGCAACGGTTATCAACGTGAGTTATCCAAATCAACATAAATCAATATTTGCAATGCTATGTTGTTAGATTCTTCTGTTCCAGTGAACCCTGCACAGTGAAAGTTTAGCGAACACAATTTGTGTCAGGCGGCAGTAGTGAACTTTTGCTCAGGCGAGAAAACAAATCAATCATTTTTCTCCGGCTCATCTCATCTCGAACATTTTGAACATTTATTTTCTCCTTAATGCAAAAAAAAGGATGACACATCCGTTGTCCATATCATATCGATTACGTCAACAGTTCCTCATACCTTTCTAGTCACAGTATTGTGTTATTCGAGGTTGTAGTGGACTAATAACAAGGGGATTCTCTTTATCCCCCTCTAGAACTTGATGATTGTGGGGTTTGACCCATTCTCATCTCCTTGTGTGTCTTTTGTGACCACCATTCGCATTTTCACGTATGAAAGTTTACCACAGTTTCTGTGTTTTGAACATGAGTAATGACCAGATGTGCACTCATGTATCACTCATAACACTATGCTGATTGCATGTTTATGCTCTACTTTTATCAGTGGTTGCAGAAGAGGGAATATTAATAAATGGTCAATAATTTCAGTAGAAAAGCTACAGTAATCTATTTCAGTGGGCTCCAGATCGAGTGGGTCTCGTATCAGGAATTGTCGCTGCGGGATTCGGAGTTTCATCCTCGATATTCGCTCCCATTCAGGTACTGAACAGGATTCGATGATATCACTCAGAATATGGATATAATCAGACTCATCTCGTGAATCCATCCAATTTTGCCACAGGGAAGGATGGATATTTCAAGGAGGCAGAGTTATTGGATGTGAGTTAGTTGATGAGGGAGTGTCACTATTGGAGTGGATCAGACAAGATATTAGTCGGCAATGTAATGTTGATTTGCAGAGAGTACCGGGAGTCTTCCGAACTCTTGGAATGGCTTATATGATAATGCAAGGAATTGGGCTTATTTTCATTACTGACCCAAGAGATACAGTGAGTTTATTTTTGTTTAAATAAGTCCAAAAAGTTTAAAAATTTTCATTGATCAGATAGAAAAGAGTCGTAGACTAGAATAGAGTATCTCTAACATTTAAATCTAGAAGAATCATCATTCCACGAAGGGAAAACTTCCGTCCATTGATGTATGTAATGAATTTAGTAGAGTAGATAGAAATAGACGAAATATTTGTAGCCTTACTTCTCCAAAATGTATTTTTCACTACATAAAAATTTAGGCACAAATTCAGTTTTAATTCTAAAATAATAAAAAGAGTAGAGCAGGCACTCTTTATCCTCCCTCTGTAATTTCCCCTCCGAATAGACATTTATCCCAATCCGTTGATTCCCTTGCCTGCATGGGATATCCCATTGATTGATCCCCTTCCCTCTTAGCCACCCTCTCCCTCCATCTCCTCCCTCATCAACTGTTTCCTCTCCCCATCATCCCATCGTCCTTCCTCTTTCTCCACCGTCCGTTACTCATCACTACGCAATCAAGATGACGCCATACCTCTTACGGTAATCAATGGATCGATAATGTGGATGTGGTGATTGTGTCTGGTGATCTATCCCTGTCTGACCCTCCCCATCCCTTCTACCACTGCACTTGTTTTGTTGTTTGCTCACTTCAACTTGCTTCTTCCTTCATTGCTTCTTCCTCGGTTGATAGATGCTCATAATCAGTTGGTGGTGTGATGCACTCCCTTATTCCCGGTCGGGATACTGTAATGAATGAATTCATTTGAGTCGAAGGTCCGTCATCGATCAGTTTCACGAGGATCATCGGAGGAAGGCGAAGAAGATGAGGAGAGAGGAAGGAGTGGTAGTGAGAGTTCCAATGATGGAGAGGATAAGAAGTACGCTATTTGGAGTAGGGGAGGGTAGCGAGGATTGGAACAAACCTTATCGGAGTTTCGATATGCAAAAAACATGATTATTCAATTCTTTATCTATATTTCTTGAAAGCGTTTGTTAGCTTTCAATTTGTGTTGCAAAGATCTATTTCTAATGGCACTTATAATACCGAATGGTTCGGAGAATCAAAGCACACTTTTTTTTTAATAGCTGTCTTTATTTCCGGACCATCTAGTGTGTGTAGTGTTATTGAATCCAGATTTAAACTTTTGAATGCGATGACATGCTATTCGGGAAAGACAAGGGGGAAATGAGATAATGAATGGATATGCAGATGGATGAACCCTCGTGAAGTTCTCTCTTCATCTACTTTCTACTTCCTCTTCTGTGCTCTCTTCTGCTGTTCTTTCTATGCGAATACCTTCTACAATCTATACAAGGTGGACATTATTTTTGATGTTTTGTAGAATCATAATGATCTTGTTTGCTATAAGCTACAGTATACGGTGTCTCAACTATATATGATAATATGTTGTCATTGTGAGTGATTGATTGTAGACGTTCGCGGAGACATTCATAGACGACGATATCTTCCTTGCGTGGGCATTCTCACTCGGATCTATGGCCAATGCTGCAGCTAGAATTGGATGGGGACAACTCACGGATAAAACTAGCTTCCAAGTAATATATATCATTCTCTATCTGATACTGAATACGGTGGTCGTAATCGATCTTTGATCTCTCCAGACAGCCCTTTCTTTGGCTTGTTGCATGGCGTCTTTCCTTCTTCTGACAATGCCAATGACTCCACTGGGAGGGAAGACATTCTTCCTTACTTGGCTCATCCTTCTCTTCACATGGTTAGTTGCCAAATAATCAGTAGGGATATACTTCGGTTTATGGAGCAAATATATTATGCTTCTTTTCCCTGTCAATGAATGATGTATTGTATTGGAGTATGGCAGCGACTCATGCTCTCTTCATCACAGCTATAGTTCGATGTTTCGGAGCGAAGTACAAGGCAACTAATTATGGATTGTGTGTACTCTCCACGGTCAGAATGCACTACTTGAGCTTCCATCTTCTACATTTAATCTTATTCTTGATATATTTTACACTAAAAAGGTTTTTCCTTCATGTTCATTAATGATTGATTGTTCTGCAGACATTCTCTGGTATCGTCCTTTCTCTCCTGGCTCAATACGAACTTCATTTCCTAGGATATAATTGGTTATTCCTAATCACTTCCGTCTTTCCATTCATTGGTGAGACATCCATCATCTATTTATCGCCTTTTTATATAGTCGTAGTAAGACTTTTTTTTTTAACAAAATGCGCGTGAACAGTTCTGTTTGCAGCATTTGGTCTCTCAACGACGATTCAAATAACCCCCCAAGGGCATCGCATCGCCTCCTGATTGATCTACCCTCTCGTTGCCCCTTCTCCCCTGATTGATCTACCCTCTCATTGACCCTTCTCCCATCACGTTTACCCTATCCATTCTTGCCGTATCACGTTGTATTTATTGATGTATCTATCGATCTGACACTCAAGGCATTTCTGCTCTTTTATTCAACGTTGTACATTTAAAAGAAAGATATATTCTTGCCCGGTTAATTCATTCCCTTTCCCTAGTCATTTGCCTAGTTCTTTCCTCCATTCAAAATATTGTTGTGATTTCTTCTTCGGAGCTTTAAAGACCCACTGATTCCATCACATTAAATTCAATGTTACCAAAGAATTGCTTGCAGTATGTATGTTGTGAACTGATGATAAAATTCTCAAATGAGATGATGATATGATATTATACATCTTACACACAATTAATGCACACTTCATCTGATAACGGTAACATCATTTTCATATCTAGATCAATTAACGAGGACGATTACTATAAAAGGAGGGCTGCTCACTATAATTGACTACTCTGAGGGTGTTTACCATGAATGAACAACCCGATATCATCTCATTTCCCCTCTTATTCACTCATTTTCACCTCTTCTCCTCTCTCAGTCCGATCACAACAATGGTGGAATCGATTCATTGAACTTCTTTTTGTATTGGACATCCGTCTATCTGATGTCTACTAGTCTGTCAGTTTCATCTGTTGAGTGTTGCTCTATCGATGATTTCTCTCTTCTCTCCACATTTTAACTCATGCAAATCTTCCCACTTGATATAAACTCTTCAACTATCCTCATTCAATCTCACTCGTGCTCACCCCCTCTGCCTTGTAATCTTTTTTTCTCTGAAGATATGAGCATTTGATTTTTAATCTACGACTTTTGTGGTATTTAAATAAAGAGATCTGATCAGGCGTAAGCTGATGAGTTGAGAATGTCCTCTTCATCATTCAAAGATGAAGGGAAGGATGAATTGGGGCCTCTTCATCCAATTACTCCAAGAAGAGTCAAAAATCTGGACGAGTTCATTAAATTCGGATGGTTTGCCCCCCCTCCCCCTCCCTCTTCTATCACATATCTCAGGTACACTGGTATGGTCTTGGTTGCAGCTGAATTTCTGTGTCTGTCCACTCTCTCCAATATGGTCTACATGGTCTTCTCAGGTCCATCCTATCTCATTCATTTTCATTGATTCATTCACGAATTTGCTAAGTTCTTCCCAAAATTCCAAATCAATATCTGAATATTTTTAGGAGCAAATCCAACTGTGATTGGATGTGGAGAATACAAATTGGATGAATCAGGCAATAATTGCGATAGACTGAATAAATTGATGAATGAGACTGGTTGTCTGCCCAATCTCCATTATCAGTTCGAATCAGTGAATGTTGAGGTGAGGAGTAATGCCCTCAGTACATTCTCGACTGTTCATCATTCCAGTTCAATTACATCTGCGACGATGCCAAAGTGATCAAGAACAGTATTTCTCTCCAAATGACAGCTGTTCTCATAGGGGCTTTCCTATTCGGACAAGGATCGGATCTATTCGGAAGACGATTCGTATGTTTATTCTGATTAAAAGGAAACCAAAACCGACTGAGATCACATAAAATGATATTTCACCTCGCAGGGTAGTGAAAATGGAAGGTTTTCCTTAATAATATATTCTTTCAATGTGCAATGGGCAGGTTCTAATCGTGGGTCTCATTGGTTCTTCAATCTTCTCTGCTTTCACGGCAATTTCTCCCAATCTTCTCTGGTTCAATGTATTCCGTGTACTCGCCGGTCTTTTCACTGGAGGAGTCTCAGCGTATAATTTTTTTTATATTTCAGAATGAGATATAAATCGGTGTTTTCTGAAGAATCTGATCTGTCAGACATGTAAAAAAAATTTCACAGCCGAATCGAATCCGCATAAGCCTATTTTTAGTGTGCAAGGAGTTTATCTGGTTGAGAATATTCCCCGCAAACATCGAATGCTAATCAACACTATCATCACTTGGTCAGTCTATTGTCCCACCCCCTCCCACCCAACTTTCTTCTTTTCTTATTCCTCAGGTCTCCCAATTTCATAATCTATCCTATTATCGCCTACTATGCACAAAGTTGGAGGATGTTGGCATATGGATCTGGAGTGATCAATCTCATTGGAGTTGTCTCTATTCTGTGAGAGAGACTAGTCATGAGCGATGATGAGTGACTCTTGAGTCTCTTCAGATTCTGCCATGAGAGTCCTCGATTCCTCATCCAAAAAGGGAAGATCGACGAAGCACGAAAGTGATCTCCTCTTCCTTCCCTTCCATCCCTTCCATTCATTCAGAGTTATATCCTCTATTCGACGTCGGAATGGTGATTCGTGTGAGCTTCGTTCTTCTGAGATCGAGGAGATGCTAGTACACGAACAAGATGTGAATTATTCTATGAGTCTCTTGCATCTATTATCTAATTCCTTCTAATCAGCAATTCGAGACCATTCATATTCGAACGAAACAGCACACTTTCCTCGATATTCTCAACACTTGGAAGATGTTCAAGTGGACTTCAACTCTATGCTTCGGACTGTAGGCGAATATTGATAGGGATAATTGAGTAGATATTGCTAATATATCAGAATCGTCACTTCTCTGGTAAACTACGGTATCCTATTCAACATGGAGAAACTCTCAGGCTCACTCTATCTCAATAATATATTCTTCGGAGTACGATTTATTCAATAACATACGAAGATGATCCCTCATTCTCAGATAATTCGCTGGGCGATGAATATTTCCGTCGGAGTTCTGGATTATTTCATAGAGAGAATGGGAAGGAAGATACTGAATTCATTGGCTGAGATATTCAATATCTGCTGTCTCCTACTCATTTCATTCCTCTATTACTACAGTCAGTCTAGAGATCACTTATCCAATTTATGGATAAAGAACTATGAACCAACGAGTCTTTCTTCTTCAGATTTATCAGGTGAATACGCGTCCCTCATTCGAATCTCAGCCATCTCAGCAACCGCAATGTGTGCTCAGGTCAGTTACCCCCTCCATCCATTCCCTCCCTCCCCCCCCCCCCCCCCCCCTGCCCCTCCCCTCCGAGTGCCCTTCTCCCCGTTTCCGTGTCATCCAATTGTTCCAGAAACCGATAACGTGTTAGGACAATCATCATTGATAGAAAGACGAACGCGTTTATCGATTGGAATACTTGAGTGGGAGATCCGCGTAGTAAACTGGTAGAATGGATAGAAGGAAGGGAGAGATGAGAAGGGAATCAATTCTTCCTCTTGAATAGACTTGTGATACTGATCCTCCAATGACGGAGTCTCCTTCTCATTCTCTTGCACGTACACTCAGGAAGGAGAGGAGAGAGATCTTCCTCTTCGATCAGACTAATCCAGCCACTCTCTCCCTTACATTGGGGGCATTTCTCTCCTTCCCCATTCAATCGAGATTCCATCTGACATGCTTGACAAGTAATGTGACCACAGGAAGAGAAGAGAACTCGATGAATTGGATGACGAGTAGAACAGATGAGACATGAACGGGAGAAGAAGAGAGGTTGGAGGGAACTCAAAAGAGGGAATATTCATTCATTGGGATGGGGGGCAATAACAGGGCATCGCAGTCAGTATCTCTATTCACAGGTGCTTGTTCAATGTTTCTGTGAAAGTGAATTCCCATAAAAGAAACATTCAAAAAATCAACTTGAGAAGATCCCTTAATCCATAGATCGAAGATCAACTCACAGTTTTTGCTGTTTCTCTCTGATGATCTGGAGACTTTCTCTGGCCATATCCCTTTGCATCTCCCTCTCCTTCCTCTCCTTCTCCCTTTCCTTCTCAATCTCTCTAATACCCGATGGAATCGACGTTGTCTCGATCAGAGATGTTGTTGGTTTGGGTATGACGAACTCCGACTGAATCAGTCCAAGCGGAGACTGAATCAGTCCAAGGGGAGACTGAATCAGTCCAAGGGGATCGAGACTCAGTCCATTCTGTTCCTCCTTCGATCGATCTTCGAATTGTGGTTGGGTAACATGAATGAATGGCTCCATTATGGGATCAGAGAGATGAACGAAGTCTGTCTCATCAGAAGGAGAAATGGGACGAATCATCTGAAGAGGAAGGAATCGATAGAAGAAAGAAGAAGAGAACAAACGAGAGACTGAAGGAGATGAATCAATGAGGGAACGCCTTCCAAGGGGTCAGAGGGAGGGGAAGAGGGAGGGGGGGGATAGGGGGGGGAGATGGGGGGGATCCTCTCTCTCCCCATGGGTAGCCTGACTAGGCGCAGCTGTCTGTAATTGGCATGGTCGAGGGAAGGGAAGGGTACTCATCACTCGGGTATTAAAGAGGCCGAAATATTATTGAAGAAGGAGGGGGGGGGAGGTTGGATGGAAGAGGTACGGCGAGGATGTCACAGGGAAATGAGTGGACTACACCATCCACAAATGTGTTGTGAGTTCAAAGATGTGGAGAAGCTGGTTATTTTATTCTTAGAATCTACAGTTGTAAAGAAGTATCCAGATTGGGAATCGGGAAGAGTAAGGGATAGACAAAGCTAACCGAACGGGAGAAGAGAGGAGAGGGGTGGGGGAGGGGGAGGGGGGGGGTGCGGTAGACCCTGTATTGTCTCTGGTGTCAATAACCCGAGTCATCTTACCGAGTCGTGATTAATCCCCATCTGGACCCTTCCCTTCTCTCCCTCTATCCATTTTCCTTTCAGGTGTACATCGCTAAATTCATGACAGCCACTGAACTCTATCCAACATCAGTCAGGAATCTAGGGAGTGCCGCGTTGTCCATGAGCTCACGAATTGGAACCATTCTCGGCCCTCCTCTATTCTATCTGGTAAGGGAGAATACCACCCTGAATTGAGTGTGAATATACTGTAACTCGTTCCCTGATCAGAGCGATCTCCCTGATTGAGTGTGAATATACTGTAACTTGTTCCCTGATTAGGGCGATCTCCATGCCTCATGTCCCTACATGACTCTCTCCTTCTCGTTCTCATTGACTTCATCTTCTTCTCTCTCAATCTCCCTGAAACGAAGGGAATGCTACTAGAGAATCATCTCCCAGCGAAGAAAAGCAAGAGGAAGATGTCTATCATTGATAGAAGAACTTCTGTCGTTGAATAGAAGAAAGAATCGGAATTATAAACGGAGGAATTCAAACGAAATTTGCGATTTTATGGCAACATTTATCCATCTCCATTCCCTCCTGTATATAGTCTGCCCTCATGATAAAGATCGTCTGTTCCTTCCTCTCCCTTCCTTGGGTATAAATGACTTCCTAGCATGGCTGGACTCTTCTCCACATGGATCTTCTCCCATTCCTCCCATCAGTCTAAGCAGTCTCTCTCCCATCTCTCCACTTCTAAATGCATTCTTGTGGTACAGTGCAATGCATTGGTGATTCGTTCGTCCCATCTTCCTTGATCCCTTCTCCTCCCTCCTCTCTCTTCTCCTCTCTTCATTTCCATCTCATCCCTCCTTCCCCTCTGTTGATCAGTCTTCTCTCTTCTATCACAAATCATGCAATGGGGGAGTCTCTCTAGACTCTCCCTTCTCTCCTTTTTCATTTATGTCTCCAATGCTCTTCCCACAGAATGCGAGGTTTGTCTCTTTGTATTTTTTTTCCTGTACCGAGGTTGTACAAGAAAACTCCTTGCATCTGAGAAGTTTTCTGCAACATTCGCATTTTCGCAACACAATAAATGCAACACAAAGTAAAATTAATAATTGCACGATGTTTATATGTGAAACGCATTTGTCTATGTGTTTAAAATTATCAATTGCGTAGACTTCGTTATGCACCAGCATGAAATGCCTCCATTACTGAGTAATTCAAATTGTTTTCATGCTTTCCACTAGTCTGATCTCAGTCAATCCATTCCAAATCCATTCCCCATCACCACTGGACAATTAGCCAATTAGTCTTATCACCTCTTTCTATCTGAGTGTAAGACTGAGAGAGAGAGGTGCCATAGTGTTGATTTAGTGTCTTCTTTTCTGCTGTCCAATCAGTCAGTTGTCAATGGGGGAATCACTCTCATTCACGCATTTATTAACGACAAAAACGTGCAGAAGGAAAAGAGAGGCATGCATAGCATAGGAGATTTGGAATGATTTGATGGATGAGAAGAGAGAATTCAGAGTGCAGCGGATGGAGGGAACTGTCACAAGTCCCTCTATAGATACTACTATGACCATGCAAGTGGAGATTGTCAACGATTCATTTACACGTGAGATATAGAGAAGGAAGGAGATGGAAGATCCTTCCATTTCAGAGGATGTGGAGGGAATTCCAATCGATTCATTCGACGATCCCACTGTAGGGAGAAGTGTCTAGAGGGGAGAACTCCTCCCAATCAAGAGAAGAGACAGATATCCACCCAAGAGACACTCATTCGTATGTTCACACTTATTCTATTACTTTAAGATCCTGAATTGATGACAATTACATTCAGCGATGTCATCTGACACAATCCCTCTATCTGCCGTGAGTACTTCCCATTCCCATCCAGTCTCTCTTGATACAACTCCCTCTCCTGGTTAGTTTTGTATATTGATTGCGACTCAACACAACTGAAGAGATTAATTGGTCTTTTCTCACTTCTTCATCCTTCTTTCTCTTCCAGCTCCTCAATGCCCTGGTTGTGATCCTCTCTTTGGTCTTTGTCTCCCAGATGGTAAATGTGGATGTAAGAAGGGATACAAAAAAGCTGGAAGGATATGTATCGGTCAGTTCATTTTTCAAAACCATTCCGTATCATCTAAATCATTCTTCATCATCTCTTCTAATCTCTTCTCTATTCTTTCTAGATCTGGACGAGTGCGAACTATCGGGAGTCTGTCCAGAAACCGCCACTTGCATCAATACTCTCGGAGGATTCCACTGCAATTGTGGACCTGATACCAAGTGAGAGAACAGTGTTATTTGATCTTTGATCTATCTTCTCTCAGATGTGATCCTTCCCTTGATCCATATGAGCATCTGACTCCTCCTCCTCCTCCATCCACCAATCGTCCTTTCATCTACACTCCTCCCTCTAGACCACTCCCCACCACAGATCAACCTGGATTGGGTGAGTTTGAGAGTGAATTTTGAATGGTTGAAGACATATCTGCATCAAAAAGAGTTTTCAAGTAACAAATAACATAATATTCCAGATGAATCAGCATGCGCTGAGCCCTTCGATATGAAGATCAACGAGAATTGTGGAGTGATGCTCCCGAGGTTAGCCACCCAGTCCCCCCTCCCCCCCTCCCCCTCCCCCCCTCCCCCTCCCCCCTCCCCCTCCCCCCTCTCCCCCCCCCCCTCTCCATGACCTCCCTCCATTCAGATTCTACTATGAATCCATCACTAAAGAGTGTAGAGCTGTTCTCTACGGAGGATGCGAACTCACATCTAAGAATGTATTCATCTCGAGAATGGTTAGTTCTTGTTGATTTCCCTTCATTCAAACTGGCGTTCTATCAGGATTGTGAAGGATTCTGTATCAAAAAGACCTTCAAACTCCGAGTACAGCAATCTCCATCAGATGAGAACTCCATTCAATCCCATCTTCCTCTCTCTCCTTCCTCTCCCCCCTCTCCCTCCTCTCCTCTCTCTCCCCCCTCTCCCCCCTCTACTCCTCCTCCAACCACCACTCGATTCCCTCCACTTCCATGGGATTCTCTCCCCTCCACCACTACTTCTCCTGATCCCTTCGGTCTTCTTTCTCGAGTCAAATCGACTCCTCCTTCTACTACTGATATACCCCAATTAGCTCCTTCCCTCTCCTCCCTCTCTCTTCCATCGGAGAGAAGAGTGGATCTCCCCCAGTCAGCCCCATCTATTCCATCTCTCCCCTCAATGGAATCAGAAGAGAGACTGGATGATACAATAGTCCCTTCTTCTCCTTCCACTTGTCTTCTCACCTTCGATGATACATTGAGACAAGAGTGCATTACTTCCACTTGGACTGAGAGATTCTACTATGATAGCCATGAGCAGGTGAGAGGGAAAAGAGAGGGGGGGAGGGGGGGGAGGGGGGGGGAGTGGAAAGGAATGGATCCATTTCAGTCTTGTATTCCATTCTGGTATGATTCATCGTGTGCAGCTAAGGATCGAAAGGGAAAGAATGAATTTGTATCGGAGGGGGATTGTATGAGATGCAAGAATGGATTCGATCCTATGAGTTAGAATAAATGGGAAGAGAGTGAATGGGTGATCATTCCAGAGGAATTCATCGAGATTACTCCATCTCTATCCATTTCCCTCAAGGAGAACAACCACTTCACTACTCATCCCCCCATGGAAACTCATGAAATGAAAGAAGAAGAAGAAGTGATTGAGGAAGAGGAGGGAGAGGAAGGAGATGCGGAGGTAAGCAGACTACCATATTTTGAACATGTTGTGAGATATTGAATGATGTCTCTAGTGAATTTGTGATGGAAATCAGCTCTAGATAGCAATCGTTCAGTTTCATCGTTCTACATCAACTAGTACTTCTACTCCTCTTCCACATGAAGAAACGAAGGAAATTGAAGAGAATGAAGAGGAAGAGAAGAAGAAAGTATGAAGGATGAGAATAGAATAGGAAATACAATTGTTCCAGGTGGAAGATGCTTATCTCTCCATCAAGAACAGTGGATCTTGCTCTGGAATCCTCGATACAAGACTGGAAGATGATTGTGATGAGGGGAATTGGGAGATGAAGTGAGTGAAGGAAGAAGATGGAAGAGGAAGGAAGGAAGGATCTCAGATACTTCTTCTCCTCTGAGAAAGGATCCTGTCGTCCATTCTGGTATGGAGGATGCAGCATCGACGTTCACAATTTCTATGCCACTCTTGAGGTCAGTAAGAGGAAGTTGAGTGATGGAATGGAGAGTGAGATTGCGAGTAGGGATCACAATAATATTACAATGATGATTGCAATTTTTAAATGATAATCACATCATCTTTTAATGGTTGGAAATTCCTTTAAATGCCAAAGTTTATTCTTTGAGGCATGCAAACTCTCGTGTGGAAATCATTACCCAGTGGAGGCATCTCACTTCAATCAGACTGTTCAACATTATGTGAAGAAGGAGGAGACGAAGGAAGAAGAGAAGACTACTACCACCTATCCACCTCCTACCATAACGTAAGACACTACTTAAAACTTTCAATTCCTTATTTCAATATCTCTAATCTAACATTGCAATTTTCAGTACTCCCGAATTGATCTCATGGACGACTAAACTGGCTCCAATCGACATAGAGATCAGTGGAGAAGAGACTACCACCACTTCCACTCAATCCCCACCCACTCCTCCTCCTTCCATCCCTTCCTATACTGTATATCCCATCGAACATTCAATCAAGTGAGTAGATCATTCATCCATCGATCCCCTACCGTACTCCAGGAATCGTGGATCAATCTCTTATTCCACTACCCCCTCTCCTCATCCAGCTGAGGAGATCTACGATGATACTGAATCTCCTCCATCCATTCCAGCTGGAGGAGACACTGATCCTTGTGATGATCCCATTGATCCGGTAGATCAATCATCAATTACCAATCAATCGATAATCATCTCAGAAATTGGAAGACGAGTGCACTGAGACATGGGAGTATCGTTCCTACTTCGATTCAACAGCCAAGAAATGCGTCAAGTTCTGGTTTGGAGGCTGTGAGGTCAAATCCCGCAATCTCTTCTTGACGCAGAGGTAATCAATAATCTCCCCTTTCCATCCACCGTATTCCCCCTCATTCAGGCTTGTCGAGCAGTGTGTCATCACAAGATGGTGGATGGGACTCAGATGACTACAGTATCTCCTCCCACGACTCCTCCTACCGTACCCTCAACCACTTCAATCCTCCCTACCACTTCCCCTTTGAGTACGTTCCCCTCTGAATCGTCCGTCCTGTCTTCCCCCCCTCACTCGCATGTGCACTCACTCTCCACTCCTTCTAACTCATCCCCATTTACACCAATCAATCCATCCATCCATGAGCCAAGTCTTGATCTACCCCAATACGGCCCATTCACTGCCACTGACCCCTCTACTGACCCCTCCCTTGACCTTTCCCTTGACCCCTCTACTGACCCCTCCCTCCCTGACCCCTCCATCGACCTCTCTCAACAAACCCCTCACGATTCATGGAGGATGACCCTCCTCAAGCTCCGTCTGGTCCCTTCTTTTCCTTCTCAATCTACTCCTGAACCGATGCTGACTCAAGAATCAACAGGAGAAATGAGAACTTCTCGATTGCCGGGAGAGATCAAAGATCAATCTTCGAAGGTGAAATCATCGATTTCCCTAAAGGGATTCACTGCTTCATTAGTCACAAAAGTGACAGTGAGAAGAGTGAGAGAATCTCCCCCTCCCCTACAAGAGAAGACACTTCAGGAGGAAGATGAGGATGATGGAGATGAAGATGAGGAAGAGACTACCGTACTCCCCTTCACTCAATCTTCCTCTCAAGAACCAACAACTCTGGCCTACACTTCATCTACAGAATCCTTCGTTCCTTCCTGTATGGTGCTTGTGATTATTTGCAGTTTCCTCCCTTGGTTACAGTAATCCATCGATGTGAAGAAAAGAACCATGCTTTGTATAGAGCGTAATAGGGATGGAACTGATCTCTCTCCTCCAATCTCTCTCTCAATTGTTCATTCCCATCATGGGTCTCTCATTCACGCGTGCAATGCACGCCCACAATGGAATAAAGAATTCCTAGCATCCCTTGTCTTTGTCCTCTCTTCTCTTCCCAATCAGTCGATAAATGGTGTTCCACCGTATCACGAGACTATTCAGACACGGGAAGAGAAGAGGAGACACAATAGAGAGGAGCTAGGGGAGACATCAGAGATCAAAGATCATCTTTAGGGGAATGTCTGGCTGAACACAGAAGGGAATCATCATCAAGAGAATGTGGGAAGGAGGGACGAAATTGGACTCAGAGGTAGATCATTCCATTCTCTCTTTCCAATCGATAATCTCAAGATACTACTTCGATCATTCAAGCCGTGCTTGTCGGATGTATTGGGGCTGTGAAAAAAAGTGAATCCTCCTCTCCTAATAACTTCCCCGATCTTCTCACTTGTCAATGGAAGTGTGAACCACAGCGAATTCTTCCCAATGTCAGTGAGTTATTTCCTTCCTTGATCTGCCAATCAATCATCCCTCCTTCCTTGATCTGCCAATCAATAATCCCTCCTTCCTTGATCTGCCAATCAATAATCCCTCCTTCCTTGATCTGCCAATCAATAATCCTCATTGAGAATCGTGCCTGGATCCTCTTGATCCTTCATTAGAAGATGATTGCAATGGGGGCAATTTCCTCACCAAGTTTCACTTCGATTTCCAGACTAAGAAGTGAGTTGAGAATTGCCGAGAAAGAAGGAATAGGCCCATTCCACCATTCATTCATCTCTTCAGATGTGTATCCTTCCATTATGGTGGATGTCGTTCCCCTCTCGTAATATCTTCGATGGAGTAGAAGAATGCAAGACAACGTGTGAGAGACCAGACCATACTGTATCTCGTGAGTCTCTCTCTTCTTCTCCTTCTCCTTCTCCTCTCATTCTTCCATATCAGAAGCCTGTCTCGAACCATTTGATCGTGGATTCCTCAATACTTGCAACGTAAACAGCCGATTCGAACCCAAGTACGACTCACTAATGAATAAACTTCTCTAAATGACTAATCATATGATTTCAAATCGAACCTCCCCTCTAGATACTACTTCGACTCCTCAACTTCTTCTTGTACAATGTTCTGGTGGGGTGGATGTAGAAGGGTAGCTGCTAACTTCTTCGTCTCATTAGAGACATGCAAATGGAGTTGCGAAC
>BTSX01000001.1:19244283-19311679 GCA_036245825.1 Pristionchus entomophagus | reverse complement strand
GTTGTTTTGTTCATAATACAAACTGTGAATATATGTGTTCTCTAGTGCCCACCTTAGATTCAATGATTGGTACTGTATTCATTGTCCTTGGGGATGCAGATGGAGGAGAAGGAGTGAGGACGGATGGACTACTTGATTGACTTGATGGTACCTTCTTCGGATTCGCCCCAGATTGCTCAACTTTGGACTGAAATTGTATCATTACTCAGTAGAAACATAACAAAAAATGATATGATACATTGCAAGGCAGTTTAAAGTAGTGACAGGCCTTGAAACCCTAAATAAAGAGGAAGACCTTCACACTTTAGTGTGATCATATGAGACTCACGTCGATCCGAGCGAATTAGAGGTAGATGGGGGAAGGGAAGGAAGGGAAGGAGTGGGTGGTGGTAAGTGAGTCTTTGGAAGAGAACAAGAACATTCTTAGTACAAGAAGAGTCTCGTACATCTTCTACTGCAAGATCATTCATCATATCATGCAACTCTCTATTTCTGTCAATCGATAGTCGATAATGAATACCTCTGCATGATTTCTTCTCTGGTTCCTTCATCTTCGGATGTGAATCGATAGTTGAAGGATTAGAAGGAGGGGGAGGGAGAGGGGGAGGCATGAATGGAGGGAGAGATGCGTCTGTGTGTCTAACCATTAGCAACAATATCAATCTTGTCTCAATTTATTCGAGGAGAAATAGTGGAAACGTACTGTGTGCTCGACTCTCCATAGGATTGCTCATTGAAGGTTGTTGGATGTACTCTTCAATCAGAGAACGGTCAATTTCTATTTAAAAAAACACGACTTACTAGAAGGATTTTTTTTCAATTCTATTGAATGATCTTGAAGATTTTATGATTGTTAATAAAAAAAAACAATAGAACTTACGATTGAACACATGATGTTGTGATTGAGGTTGAGGAGGAGGCATGGATAAGGTATTGTAAGGATGGGAAGGAATGGATGGAATGGATGGAGGGTTGACGATAGAACGGAGAAATCAATGAGGGATTCGACTGATGCATGTCTTCGTGCATAGGAACATCAAGGGCAAGAGAAGCATTTCCTCCAGATTGATTCATTGAATCACGCTGAGATCAAATACATTCTATTTTGAATAATAAATGCGCCATACACTGTTCTGGTCTGCTTCCATCGCTTCTTCTCGTTCGAATGTGTCAAAACTGAAATTTGACAACGTGGATAATGGCGTATACATATATTCTGAATCTAGAAGAACACAAACTAACGTTTCAAATAGAGTATCACCATCGACCACACTCTTCATTATTTCGTTGAAATGTGGATCCTCAAGGAACGGATCGATCATCAATGAAGAATTCTGAAGAGAGAATCATTTAGACTGTAACATAAACCTTTAATCAAGCTAATTGCAAGTAAATAATATATTTATGATATTTAAAATTTTAAACAAGACAGGAAACAAACATCAACACCGGCATCCTTATCACGCAAATTGTCGGTTGATATCTTGGCCAAATCTTCGACATATTGCATTACTCTCTGAGTCTGCTTTTGACTCTGTTTCAGAGGTTGTGATGGTTTCCGTCGAGAATGTTGAGCATTCTCGTGAGAAGATAGACCCTCTGCTCTCATCTCGCTTAATCAAAAATGGCACTTATTTACTTTAGGGGACAAGCTCCGCCCCCTTTCATTAGACTTGTCTAAGAATGTATTTGTCATCATGTTTCGTTTGCTTTGGCTGCTTAGGCTTAGGCTTAGTTTGCTTAGGGTAACGCTAAGGATACTAAGGACACTAATAGTCATCATTTTCCAGCATAGTGTTGGGTTAAGACTAAAAGTGGGCGGAGTCCCCTAAAGTAAAGAAGCCCCTCAAAAATTACTGTTTATTCATATCAATCTAATAAGAATTGCGAGACACTCACTGGGACTCCATCGCATTAGAGTACTGTAGCTCCGAGTCATTGTGATGAGCAGAATCGTTAGCAGACTGAGGAATTTGCTCAGTGATATATTCTGCCCTCTTGTTTACATCGAGGTGGTTGTTGAAATTCCTGTAATAACATTTGATATCGACAGAAAACAAAAGAGAAAACCATTTTACTTACATTTGGTTCATGCTGGGATTTTGGTGCGTCCTCATACGAAGCTGAAGATTAAGTGATATGGCTTTATGTGCATTTCGTCACCTACCTTTCTGCCATATAATCTCTGTTCGTTAATAGAGTAGGTATGGCATCCAAATGCCAACTCCGTCGAGAACTCGTTAGTCAAATCACGTAATCTTTTCCCCAGTTCCAGTAGATTGGGAGGTATATCAAATCGGCCGTATGTGTAAAATGCCTAATATGGATGGTAAGCCTCAGAATTTCGAAAGTGGTACTACCGCAATAATTTGCTCCAGGTTCTTATCATGAAGAAAACTGTTAACATTCAGACAGATCTGATTCGGAGCATTTGGCATCGTGGTGGCATCTTTCAGTAAGTGAGGTGACTCCGACAGAAGAGAATTTAGAGTCTTAGAGTACTGAACAAAGAGAAATAATACCGTTAAGACGACCTGACTATATATCTCAAAATACCTGTTTCCGTTGTAAATGTCCGAAGATGAGTGAATCGACAATACAAGCGATTTGATCGTCCAGGTATTCACTCCGAGAGACAACAGTCTTCATTCTTAGCTCATCAATCACTCGAATGAAGCAAAACTTGAGAAACAAACTAATAATATTAAGAATAACGAGACTTCGCGATGCCAGGCAAATTAAAGTGTGCGCACGTAACTCGCGACCTATTCACGCAATACTGAATGAACAGCGAATTTGTATTTTTTTTTGTTGCGAATATTATTGTTCTATCTTATTGTGTGTCAAAATGGAGAATTCCGTGACAAGACAAAATAAATATATTATTGATTTACACTGAAATAAGTCACATCACTGCATTCTGTATATTACTTGATAGAGCGCTGTGCAAATTACATATTGCCTTCAAGGTTTCTGAGCAACGTCTGGAGTTTATCATCATCGTTAGCTTTCACGTTCTTTGACTCTGATATTATTGAAACAGAAGCGATCTCAGACGGTGGTTCCTAATCGGTAGCATGTCGGGCCGCAGTGCGGGAAATTCAGGACTAGGTATATTTTGATGTTCTAATTCAGAGTTTTTTTTTAAATTCACGAATTCAATCGAAATGTTAGCAACCTGTTCATTCAGTCTCTACGCGTGGTGATCTTATAGAGAGGACTCGAAGATATCGTACGCCTCCTACTGCATTGTCTTCTACTACTCTGTCATATGTTAGTTTAGTTTTACTATATTCTTCCCTGTGTGGAATGCAAAGATAAGGTTTCCTCAGTGAATCCGAAATGTAGGGACCACCACGTAAATTTGGAAGCATTTCATAAAATTCCCGGCTTTGTTGCTATGGGGCAATCAAGGATGCCGAATCATGATAGCGTTCTCAGATTTTAATAAAAATGCTATTTGATCGAGTATTAGGTTATCATTGTGGTGTAGTGACCGGTTCACTGGGTCACTACTTTTCAGTCTGTCAATTGGCTCAAATTTAATTTATTTCCTTTTTTCTTTAGTCTATCAATTGGAGAAATATTATTTACAAGGGCACCGCAAAAGTACCCGCGGTCCCCGTGAAATTCGTTGACACAGCTCGAGAAACACCCCTCGGGGGATGCCCGAACCGTTTTCAAAAGTTGCCATTTTTTGCTTCCTAAGTGCCTAAAATAGGTCATGCAAAATACGTGGGAAATCTGTGTTAGCGGCGGTCGCATTCATTACTGCTTTTTAAAGGGATCGGCATATGTGTTCTAGGGCTATCTAAACGATTGCGGGATTGCGGGCCCGCAATCCTCCTTCCGCTCAGCTGTGCAAACTCGGCCTCCTCTCAGCCCGCCTCCCCCTCCCATTTCTAACCCGGCGCGGGCTAGAGCGCACTCTCTCCCCTCGGCTGAGAAATGCCCTCACGCTGGGCGTCTTTGAGAGCCCAACGAGAGAGTGCGCTCTTGTTTGCGCGGGGTTGAGAGAGGAGGAGGAGGCGGGCGGAGAGGGAGTGGAGGAGCGCTTGCTGAGCGGGAGGAGGATTGCGGGCCCGCAATTCGACTCGTGAAATTGCGGGCCCGAATAGCCCGAATAGCCAACCCTAATGTGTTCTCGTGGTGTAGTGGATAGTGTGATTGGTTAACAAATTTTGTAAATTTTGGACGTCACGGGTTCGAATCCAATTCCGTAAGGTTTTGCAATATTTTTTCTTATTATTTTGTTTTTTTTCATTACAGCAGCATACCAAATGATGTTATATTCCATTTTTCTTAATTGAAAACAAAAAATAAAATAAATTTTACAATTTCCTAATATTGCGAGTACATGATCATTTGGTATGTTGTTGTAATGAAAAAAAAACACAAGAAAATTTATTGCAAAACATTCTGACGGGATTGGATTCGAACCCAGGTCGTCAAAAATTTACAAAACTTGTTAGAAAAGCACACTAACCACTACTCCACGAGAACACATCTCTGGACCCCTTGAAAAGCGTTTATGAATGCGACCGCCGCTTACACAGATTTCCCACGTATTTTGCATGACCTATTTTAGGCACTTAGGAAGCAAAAATGGCAACTTTTGAAAACGGTTCGGGCACCCCCCGAGGGGTGTTTCTCGATCTGTGTCAACGAATTTCACGATTTTTAAGATCGCTGACTGTGGCGTTGTGTTGAATCGTCTAGCGACGATGAAGTGTACGTTAGATAGAGGAGCAGCATGACTAACTATTTTAAACATTAAATAAAGCAAAATAATATTATTTATTAAGAAAATAATTTTAGAAAAAAAACGTCAAAATTTGTGTGGTGTATGACGGTCGAGATTTCCTAACTTCCCGGACGAATCGTAGAAAGGGGCTCACGCGGTTCTTTCTATATAAGAGTGACTTTCTGACCCAGTGAAGATAGTCATGGCAAAGTGAAAAACTCTAAAAAAAAAACTACAAACTCATACTAGTATGGGTCTGCGTTAATACTGCGTTGGTTAAGGTAAGTGTCGCGAAATTCATAACTCGTGATGGTCGAAAAACACGTTTTCACAAGATCGTGCAAAGTCTTAATATTCCATAATGAAAAAAATCAGTCAATGTTGAAATATTGAAATATGTGCATGATATTTCAATTTGCACGAATACATACTCATAGTGAAATAAATTTGAATTCAAGCCTTCAGTCATGCACCGTTTTTGCTCAATTTCTCCCAGGATGCGGATCCGTATTTGTTTATTTTCTCACAATAGTTACTTTCCAGTTTGCCCTTTAAAATAATGCAATAAAAAATGAACCTCGGGTATCACCCAACACATCTATGGCAGAATATTTGCCAATAAAATCGAAAAATTGATTTTTCTCTACGAGTTTCAATCCGATCGGAATGAAACTTGGTGTGTGTGATCAGACAAATTTTCTGTATTTTTTGAGATATCATTCGATTGAAACGATTTCGAATGAGCAAAGTCGGTTTTGCTACGGTAGTATTTTGAAACTTCCGTAATTTAGTGGAGAATGATCTAGAACACTAAACCAGCGGAGTATATGCTACACTCGTCGAGTACTATCTCTACACACATTTTGGGAGAAATCCATTTTTTTTCCACTTTTTCCTTTTCAATCAATACTGGTGACTTACAGTAATCTTGAAAAATAAGCGTAAATGCAAGGTAGGAATTCACTATGATCGCTTTGTCGAATTTTCGTTATTATTTGCTCGAGAGTATCATATGAGTTCGTAGAACATCTCACATAGGGAACTGAAGAGCTTTATATCACTGAGCGTTTGAAATCTAATTTTAAAAAAAGTTCAACGCACAGATTACGCATGTTCACAGCCAATATTAAAAATGACCGCTTTGCTGAATATTTCTTTTTAAAAAATGTGATTTGTGTCTTTTGAGGGAGCTAATCTCGACAGTCAGTATAAAATTGGAGAGCTGCATGCTCTAATATTCAATAAAGCGGGAAAATGTAGATTTTGCGTTTGTTATTTGAATTCGCGCGCTGTTCGATGTTTCTCACGCGGTCACAAACCCTTTCCCGGCTCCGAGATTGAATTTTGCGGTTCGGTGGTGCCTACCGAAATGTCTTGAAGCTGCAGTTATGATCTTTCAGGAGCTCATCAATGCAGTGAAGAGGCCTGGTCATGGAACT
Organism: Pristionchus entomophagus; assembly: GCA_036245825.1. Classification (NCBI taxonomy): domain Eukaryota; kingdom Metazoa; phylum Nematoda; class Chromadorea; order Rhabditida; family Neodiplogasteridae; genus Pristionchus; species Pristionchus entomophagus. The sequence continues at coordinate 19,305,496 of BTSX01000001.1, read as the reverse complement.
AGAGGAAATTCTATCAATCTGCTCGTCAATTGGTTTAGGATCAAATTTGACCATGAAAGGGTAGGTATACGTAGTTCCTGAGCTATAGTTCACTAAATCGCATTTAGATGTTCATCTTCAAAGTGAGTATGAATGAGGTGCAGCAGAAACAGAATGGTGGAAGAAGGGGACAGCCTGCTAAAGTACCTGCACCCATTACTCATTCGTAAGTCCTCTTTTGACGGTTCAATACTTATTTCCTCATGTAGGGCTACTATCTCTAAGATCTTCTGGAAAACGCTACGCGATTGGGTACGTTTGATCGTGACATCAAATACATATTATTTTCAGAAAAAAACAACTAAAAACTTTCCCGATCTGCACAGATTTGTATTCGATGATTTGGAATTCGCTTTCACTACTGACAGCAATTCGATGAGAGGAAAGACCCTGGTCTGTGAGCACCCTGATAAGGTGAGGTTTGAACCCCCGTTTTGAGTGAATATTCAACAGAAATTAAAGGAAGGAAAACAAGTGGACGTTCATTTCGAGCTATTTGCTTACTTCGACCTCAATTTGGCTGGCGATATCGATTCGAATCCCAATTATCATTGGACATCTATATTCCTCAAACATATGCTAAGGTAAATACCGTACTGTATTTGTTATCTAACCACGATTACTGCTGTTAGACGAAATATTGAAACAAAATGTGAATAGATGAATTTGATTGCAGTCAGAATACACGATACATTCCTGCAGAGAATGGCGATGATCGTGAAATGTGAGGATAGTATTCGAATGCCAATTCAAACTAAACAACTTTGTAGTGAAGTTTCGAAGCGATTTGCCCACTATAATGGTGGGATGTTCTTCATTCCTCGAACTCCTAATGCACCCAAGGTAAGCCGTGCATTTATATTAATGATAATTTATCTGTGACCGAGGCGCGACGAGTTCATAACTACATTAGTAATAGAATTATAACAGGGTAATGGGTGGGGGGGGGCTCTCCTGAATCATAGGGGTTGGGAGAGGTCATGGATAATGGGATGGCTCTCCAGTCGACGTTTGAAGACTCTGATGTTGGGGGAAGTGCGAATGAAATCGGGAAGTTGGGATACCAACGTGAGGTTGTGACAGGGAATGAGTGAAATCTGGCAGTGCTTTTGGTGAATTCGGTGTTGATACCGGATGTAGATGCTCGATCACGAGTCGGCTTGTAAACATAGAAAGATGAACGAGGAATATGTGTACAACCTTTCATGATCATATGAGTCATACAAAGATCACCTATGACTCTCCTCTCAGTTAGCATGCGCAGGCAAAGGGCATCCATGCGATCTTGGTAGGAGGGGAGGGAGTAGGGGTAGGTGGAAGAGGAGTAACAACGGTAGAAAACTTGGCGAGTGAATGTGTGTTGGACTTTCTCTAATAATTGAATATCTTGAATATCAAGGTAGTGAGGATTCCAAAAGAGAGAGAGGCAAATTCAAGCAAGGGAAGGATATAGGCTTTGTAACTACGAATGAGAATAGATTTACAGTCGAAAGGAAGGTCTTTGAGGAGAAGGAACAATTTAGAGGTAGCATTCTGAGCACGCGACTTATCAGAGCATGAAACCTTCAAATCAGAGCGAACCTGTACACCTAGATCGCGGACATTATCTACAAGAGGTAGATCAATGGAATCAATTTGATAACGAGGAGTTAACTGATTGGATCATAGGCGAATTTGTGGACACTTGGAAGCAGACAGAGACAATTGGTTACACTGGAGATAATTGAGTGCCGATTTAAATTCGGATGTTAAGCTAGCCTTGGTGAAACGATCATAAGACACATACAACTTGACATCATCAGCATAGCATTGGAAGGATACATTGCGGTAACGAGAAAGAGTCTGAGAGAGGTCAGAGGTAGATTGAGAAGAGAATTGACCCGAGTACACTGTCTTGTGGGACACCAGAGAGAATGTGGAAGGAATCACTAGTAACAGAGGACAATCGGACAGAGAAAGTACGGTCGAAAAGGAATGATTCAAGCAAGACAATAGACTACCATGAATACCGTAATCAGTGGTGAGCGCGGGCCTCGGAGTCGAGGACCCCCGCCCTAGGTGGGGAGAGGGAGTGCGCGCTAGACCAGCCGGGTTTGACAGAGGAGAGGAGGGGGAGGGAGGGATGGGCGGAGTCCGCGCGGGGGAGTCAAGCCGAAGGGAAGCGCTCATCACTGACCGTAATGTGATAGACGAGGAGCTTAGGGTACGGGACAACATCGAAATCACGAGTGAAATCTATGTAAACAACATCAGTGATAAGATTATTAGAGTGAGCAGTGGTCCAGTCATTCGGGCAGGTCAGTAGGTTCGTGACAACACTGGCTCCAGAACGGAAACCATGTTGGTTATAACCAATCGGTTAGAAGGGAAACATTAAATCAAGAGAGGTGGCAATTGAGGTGATCTTTAACTACACGTTCCATGGTCTTAGCAGCAGATGAAATAATGGAAATAGGCCTGTAAGAAGAGACTGTGTGAGGGGGGTTGGTTGAGGGAGGGAGGACGGGGAATACGGAAGGGAACGAAGAGATCAATGGCAGAGTGAATAGTAGAGGAAAATTGGGAATAGACAGAGTCAATGTCGGGACAATCGCGGAATAGAGAAAGCCAATCAATAGAGTGAAAATGGGAAGAGAGTCACGAATCTGATTGTGAGAGGGAAGTGAAGGGGGATGAGAGGGAGAAGGTCAGGCCGGAATGATCGCATGCAGGGTAGGGAGGGACGAGTGTGCGGAGGCTATCATTATAGTGTTCCAGGTCATCGTTGAACCTGGTGTCGAATCATGGTTGGGACTTTACGCGTCTGTTCGAAGGATGGAGAACTTTGACCCTGTCATTAACTTCGGATGTGAGTTATTATTTACAATCGAGATATGGTTAGTAACTTATATTTTGAGTGGTGAATAAGCTGTTTGTTGCACTCAACCTCGATTTGATCAGTTTCTATCTCATGATTGAGAATGATGTGAGATAACTGCATCTATTATCATCTAAGTACTTCTTTCAGTCGATAAGTGGCAGGCCGATGAGAGATTTTGGTTTAAATTCTTCCTCCTGTATGAGTCCCCAAAGCGCTTCCAATTTCAATCATAAATTAAAGGATATCAAGCTAAAGTGTGATTGTGTTCCTGGGAAGGATAAGTGCGTCTCCCTCTATTTATGATTGAATCACCTTGTTATATTAAGGGACGATGTTGTTACTGGAAGAGTTGAACGACATTATCGATTTATCGAACTGAAGGAAGACACCTGTGCTGATCGAGAATATATGAAAGTGGGAGAAAGCGAAGAAGAGTTTAGAGGAAGGGATGGGAGAATAAGGAGGAGATGGAGAACGAGAAATGTTATTATGGCTCATTGGTATGCTGCACAAGGAACACAGCTTAAGTGAGTTGCGTCAAACTGCTAGAATGTATTGTGTCGTTTGAAGGTATCCTAAGCTTCCTCTCTGCGTCGTCAAAAGTGGGAAGAAGATGGATCTCATTCCGATGGAAGTTCTATTCACTCATGATCAGCCACAGAAGTACATCAAAATGCTCAGTTTCTACGCCAGAATGAAAATGACAAAGGTACGTTCAAAAGTCTTGAGTTTGCTAGCAAATGTAAATGTAAAAAAATTTAATAGCACATCTACACATATATTTTCAAAAAAGCTTTAATATTTGAACAATGCGATGGTTATCAGAATCATTTTAGAATCCTCGATAGTTGTCCTTTTAATTTGTTTCAAGATATCTGGTCGAGGTGTATTAATTGCAGCTTCTGGCCCGTCCTCCGGTGCAGCATCACAGATATACGAATAAAATGATCACTGAGAAGCTTGAATACAATGATGATCCCTTTATGAAAGCCATGAAGGTAAGAACATTGAAAGGTATTCAATATTTTTGTGGTATTATGAATTCCATTTTTCTATATTAATGTGCTATTTTGGATATAATATATATAATACCAGATCTCCATTGATCGCAAAATGATTGAATGCGAAGGACGAGTCAGTGAACCATGCACTGTTTTGGGAAAGGTTTTTTAATATTCTCTAATTATGCGTATATTTTCTCTCATTTATTCTTCAAGTTGATATGACGCTGTTTGCCTTATTTTTGAGCAAAGTCTGGCACATGCCCAAAAATGTCGAATCTCTGAAACTATGCGTTTTAGGGTTATCGAGAGTGGTAAAGACGATGGGCATTTAAATTTTGATCGGGCGTGTCGAGGGGATTCTAAATATATAATATCATCATATTTTGTCATGCGACCGCCGAGCAACTAAATTTACAGTGTATTTAGATTGTGTATTTTGTGTAAATTTACAGTGTATTTAGAGTAAAAGATGCGCTCCCCCCCCCCCCCCCCCCCCTCTCAATCGCTTCTCTGACCCAGCGCGACGCGAGAGAGAGTGCACGAGGGAAGAGAATTTGGGAGGGGAGGAAAGCCTCCCTTCCTTTCAATCTAAATGCACTGTAAATTATATTGCTCGGCGGTCGCATGACAAAATATGATGATATTATATATTTTGAATCCCCTCGACACGCCCGATCGAATGGTGCGTATTGGCAAGCGCTTTTTTCAGTCTACGAGAAGTTGAAATTTTAAAAATTTTTTTGAAAATCATTATTATTATTAATATTAGCACTCTCGGCAACCGAGTTGCACGTTAAAACGTGATATAGACGTGACGCCGTCTGGAGCCAACGAGGTGTCTGAGGGCAAAATGAATATGCCCATCGTTTTCACCACCCTCGATAACCCTAAAATGCTCAGTTTCAGAGAATTGGATTTTTGGGCCTGTGCCAGAATTATCCAAATCTGCACGAAAATAAGGCAAACGGCGTCATATGCGATACTTGTAGAGTGAATCGGATGAGAGTGTGAAGTTGGAAGTGAAGAAGGAAACGGGAGAGTTCTTTATCTCACGAGCAATCGAGACGAGCAATAAGAAGATTCGATTCGTTGTCTACAAATTGACCGATGCTGTCAGATGGCCACAAGTCGGGTTAGATCTCCCCTCCCCCTGCTTTTTCACATCTTATTTTTAAGTGAATTTTATCGAGAACTGGTGAAAAAATGCGTGACTCGCGGTTTCAATGTGCCTGAGAGTGACCACGATAGACCGCCGATCCGTAAGGAAGAGACAATTGATCGACGGGATTATCTCAAGCTGGCTACGCTGATGGATGTTAGTATTGTTGTATCTTTATTCTCTGAAAATATGTATTTATCTAGAATAGATACTTTTTCCATCTCACAAGGGAACCGCAAAAGTACCCCAGCGGTCCCCGTGAAATCTGTTGACACAGATCGAGAAACACCCCTCGGGGGATGCCCGAACCGTTTTCAAAAGTTGCCATTTTTTGCTTCCTAAGTGCCTAAAATAGGTCATGCAAAATACGTGGGAAATCTGTGTAAGCGGCGGTCGCATTCATTAACGCTTTTCAAGGGATCGACATATGTGTTCTAGGGCTGGCTAAACGATTGCGGGCCCGCAATCCTCCTCCCGCTCAGCTGTGCAAACTCGGCCTCGGACGACCTGGGTTCGAATCCAATTCAGTGGTGAGCGCGGGCCTCGGAGTCGAGGACCCCCGCCCTAGGCGGGGAGAGGGAGTGCGCGCTAGACCAGGTTTTTTTTCTTCATTACAGTTGCATACCAAATGATGTTATACTCCATTTTTCTTAATTAAAAACAAAAAATAAAAATAAAATAAATTTTACAATTTCCTAATATTGCGAGTATATGATCATTTGATATGTTGCTGTAATGAAAAAAAACAAAGGAAAATATTCGGAAAAAATATTGCAAAACATTTGGATTCGAACCCAGATCGTCCAAAATTTACAAAACTTGTTAGCCAAGCACACTAACCACTACACGAGAACACATCTCTGGACCCCTTGAAAAGCGGTAATGAATGCGACCACCGCTTACACAGATTTCCCACTTATTTTGCGTGACCTATTTTAGGCACTTAGGAAACCAAAATGGCAACTTTTGAAAACGGTTCGGGCATCCCCCGAGGGGTGTTTCTCGATCTGTGTCAACAGATTTCGCGGGGACCGCGGGGTACTTTTGCGGTTCCCTTGTCAGGATGATTTGACAAAATTCTCTCGATCTGGTAAAACGGACGATGAAGTGCTCGTTTTCCTCTTCTTCACCAAAATGATTGACGATCTCTATGGTTAGTATTCTTGCCCTATTAGTACAAGAAGAAATGATGATATGATAAGGGATGCCATTCAGGAGAGATCAAATATCTCTGTGATATTCAACATGGAGTAGTGAGTCAAGTGATCGATGAAGAGACAGTGAGGAAATCATGCACAAAGTCAGAGGATGAAATGCCGTGAGTTGAAAGGAATACTCTTCACCCCCGTGTATTCCCTTGTTTCCAGATCCGACTATAAGTCCATTTATCATCATCTCTGTCTCAAACTGAATGCTAAATTGGGCGGAGTCAATCAGATTGTTGGGTGAGTTATCAATAGTCATTTATTGAGTGTCATGTGATTATTAATATTGATTGTTTGAGTGATGACGAACCAGAGTATGGAAGACAACCAGGTCACGAGAAGACAATGTTCATAGGAATCGATGTCATTCATCCCTCTCCCAATTCCCCCATCAGAGATCTCTCCCTTGCTGCAATAGTTGCCAGTATGGACAAGAATGCTGCCAAGTCAGTCTAGTCTACTTATTGGAACTCAGAATTGTAATTAACGGTGTAAAGGGAGATAGATGGATCTATTTGTCAGGTATGATGTCCGTATCAAAGTGAATGGTCGATGCAATGAGAATGTCCAACACTTTGATAGTCACTTCTCTCATCTCCTCGAGAAGTATTATTCGGAAAGTCATTCCATCTCATGTTTGCGTTTAGATCTATTTTCTATCACAGTTATAACATCTTAATTAAGTTTAACTTTTATAAATGGTGCATAATTATATTTCAGACAAACAAATTCTTCCCCGAGAGAGTGGTCATTCTCCGAGATGGAGTATCCGATTCGGAGATGGTCAAAGCAGGTCAACAACTCAATTCCATCCAGTTGACCTCAATTGCATCAATTACAGCAAGTCAAGAACTCAATTCCATCCAACAGACATGGAAAAAGTGTGCGAATGGAGAGAAGATGCCTCCTTTCACTTATATCATAGTACAGAAGAATCACAAGACGAGGTTCTATCAAAGACCAAATCAAGAGAAGGGAGAAGTGTGAGCGAATATACATACTGGAGATGGAGGAATTAATTGATTGTAGGGCGAATCCTCCGATGGGTACTGTAGTAGACAAGGACGTTGTCACTCCCCACATGTTCGACTTCTATATGGTTTCTCACCACACTCTAGTGGTAAGGGTTGCTGTATCAATACAATGCCATCTTATGATTTAAGGGAACGTCAAGGCCAATTCACTACACGGTAGTCTACGATGACTGTAATTCAAGTGCAGATGTCATCCAGGTATATCGAATATTCCCTTTTTAGGTCATTTCATGATGGTTCTTCCTTTGAGGAATTGCTGTTCCGAATGTGTTTCCTCTATGCTCGATGTTCTAAGCCGGTGTCTCTTCCTTCTCCTGTCTACTATGCTCATCTTGCCTGCGAGAGAGCAGCATTCCACCATCAGTTTGCCGTCAGGTGAGACTTACACTTGATTTGGAATATGAATATTGTTTGAGAATGGGTGAGATCAACGAGATCTTGGACAAGGGAGAAGAAGAGACTGATCAACAGTATGCAACCAGAGTCGAAGCAGCAGCAATGAAGATTGAGGACAAATTACAAGTATCGAGGAAACATCCAGGAATGTATTTCATCTAATCTGTAATGTACAATTTTGTATCAAATGATTGTTCAAAACACGCTTGTACGGTTATTTTCCATAACATTACTCTACAAATGTCATGATACTTTGAACCTATTAACTATTACTGGGAGGCAATGCGTATTCGCTTGTCTGGTATATTCAGCTTATTCTGGTAGATAAATTAATATCGTAATGTCGACATGGTTGGATTCCATCCGATGGTTTGTTCCATTTTTCATATATCCTATTAGTTGTCTTAACACTAAAAAGTGTTGAGAGTGAGGCTTGTCTGATTTGAAATAAAAGAATTGGAAAGAATGGGATGGGGGTGCATTGCAGAGATGCAATAGAATGCCATTGACGGGTAGACGGCTCTTTCTACTCATTGCTGCACTGTTATTGGGCAGTCTAATCATCAATTGGTTGATACTCAGAAGAATAGAAGGAGAGGAAGGAAGGGATAATGGAGAGGAAGACAAATGGACTGAGAAGGTGAGGGAGAGAGTAGAGTTGTGTTGTGAGGGAGTTGATTGCAGAGATTGGTATCCTCTTGTCGATTACCCGATGAATTGGCAGAATCGGCAATGGGGAGAATGAAGAGTGAAGAGTGTAAAGAGAGACTGAGAGAAGTAGCATGTGCCATTGAGGAAAGAAGACTACATGAAACATTCCCCATATCAACTTGTCCAGTCTACGGTAAGAAGAAAGAGATAGTGAGGAAAGAGAGTATTGATGGATATGGATTGAGATTCTGGAAGAAAGGACGAATATATTGGATGTTATTCTGATTCGAAGGGGAGGAGATTACTCGATGGACATTCGTTCACATGGAAAGGAGATAACAGTAGAAAGAAGTGTGGACTATTGTGCGAGAGAGCGGGATATGTGTACTATGGTAGGTGGAATGGAATGGATGGTGGAGAGAAGGAGAAACAGAGATATGATTGTAGGAGTCCAATTCGGAGTGGAATGTTTCTGTGGGAATTGGATTGAAGGAGGGAGGAAGATAGATGAGGAGAGATGTCATACTCATTCGTGTCCAAATGGGAAGGAGAAGTGTGGAGGATTCGAGAGTATACAAGTATACGCAACTGGAATGACTAGTCTGTATCTTTTCATATAAGATGATTTGCCTTCATATTGAGAATGGTCAATGAACTCTTTGAGAACCTCTGATCTGGTCTCGTCCGGAATACGTAGAGGTAGATCACGATAAGGAGTACGATATACGGATTCTATTCCTTCTACAGTTAAATGGAAGGAATGTGAGACAGGCGAGACTAAGATGTACTAATCAATATATGTTGAATATTTCCTTGTTAGGTTCGTCAAATGTTCCGTAGTGTCTACTCTCCGAAGCATCACTATTATATCCATGTTGACTCAAGGCAGAAGTACATTCTCAATGGTCAGATTTATTTTTATTTTGTCCTTTAAATGTCACAATATTCCTATATTTTCTTTAGAAGCCCATCGTCTCTCCTCGATTCTTCCTAATGTTCGAGTTGCTTCGATACTCAGATCAACAATATGGGGAGGAGCCTCTCTTCTTCCCATGGTTACCGATGCTATCCAGGCACGTTGCACTTCATTCTACTTCTTAGCTATGCAATATTTATTTTACCTCATTTATTTAAGTCATCACTGGATCTGGAATGGGATTACCTCATTAATATGAGTGAAAGTGATGAGATGATATTGTCAATGAAGGAGTTGGAGGCACAATTGGAGAGGTGAGTCCCCCTACCCCCCCCCCCCCTCCCCTCCTACCCCCTATCTATCTTATTCTAGTCGTCGTGGCCATTCCTTCCTTGCCACTCATGGTCATTCGACTGGGAGATTCCTAGAGAAGCAGGGATTCGATTATGTCTTCCTTGAGTGTGAGAATAGAATGTGGAGGGTAAGCTATTTCCATGAGTTCCCTGTTATGAGTGATGAGTGTGTATCTACAGATTGCCCATCGTCCCTCTTTCCCCTCTAATATTGGTCTGAATGGTGGTTCTGACTGGGTAGTCCTCCATCGATCTCTCGCTCTATATTCCATTTCACAAGAGGAATTGCCCATCAAATTGAGACGATTATTCGCTTCTGTGATTCTCCCCGTTGAGAGTTTCTTCCATTCGGTATCCATTCCATCTCATATCCATATGATAGAGTGATAATGAGATTCCCAGAAGGGATTATGACGAAGAATGTTCATTACAGTTAGCAGTCAATTCTCGTTTTTGTAATTCGGTGGTGGGGGGGAATCTGAGGATCACGAATTGGAATAGGAAGCAGGGATGCAGATGTGCATGGCTAAAGAAGGTGTGTCCATCGATGAGATTTATGAGACTGATCTTTGATCTTTGGTGGAGTAAAATTGCAATAGGGTATTTGCAGGTTGTGGATTGGTGTGGATGCTCTCCCCTCTCATTCACGAGTGAGACTACCACCAAATTTGAGTTGGAGGTGAGATGAGAGAGTGGATTGTGATTAAGAGATGAAAGAGGTGATTGATTATACTTTGAGACTGCTCAGAAGCGAGGTGTCTACTTTGCGAGGAAGTTTGATTCTGTTGTTAGCAACGATGCCATTCTGAAGGCCCATCTACAGGTGAGAATAACGGAGTAAATGAGGGAAAGGAGTATGACATATGTATTCAATTTTGTTTAATTGTTGCCCCAATCTGTGTTCTCTTTCAAGTCGTCTCGCTTCTCTTCTCTTGGTTGGGATCTATCTCATCCACGAGCAAATTCTTCATTCGTCAATATATTCAATGCGGAAGTTGATAAAAGCAGTCAGTGATATTTTATGATTATTCATTTAATTTTCATTTCATTTGGACTCTTTTTTATTTATCCAATCGATGAGCAAAGAAGATGGATTTTTAGATAGTGTGCATTCTTCATTCCTCCGTTCTCTCCTTCCATCATCAGAAGATGGAAGAGTGAAGGATCTCTTCATGTACAAGGAATCAGATGAGACGGAAGAGAGACTAGTAGTTGTCTATGGAGTGAGTCATTCATTCCCCCATCCTTTCTCATTCAATCAATCATATTTCAGGAGAAAGGGAATGATCACAAGGAAAGACTCTTTCACTTCATAAATCACATTGACATCGATGAGGAAGAAGCGAATGTCCGTTCATTTGATGATTCATGAATTTACGATTGCAGAATGTGGTCAATCTGAAAAAGAAAAAAATGATAGACGTTATTACTTATCGTTACTGGTTATTGGACATATATCACGGATCTTCCGTTATACTGCAGGAACGCCGTCCACTAGGAAAAACTTTATGTCACCGATTTCGATGAAAATTGGTTTATGTGCATCATTGAGGGTCTAAGGAAGACCCATCCTATTGCTTGGTCAAATTCGCTCATTATCGATTTTTCATGATCTACCCTTACAATGGTCATAACTCGATGAATCATCGTACAGCGAGCGAAAAAAACTCAATCTGTTCGTCTTGTATAGTTCTACAAATTACTTGTCAGAACACACAAAAGATACGTCAAATAACGTCGTTTTCAAGGCGTTTTTCTCGAAAAATCGATTTTCGGACTACAAAAGTCAATTTTTCTCGAAAATTTTCTCTAAACACAAGCTTTTATTTTACCGATCGACTCCCCAGGTATCCCCTAGAATGCCTACATAGTTCATTTCCCGTATCTCTGTCCCCGGGATATCGATTTACTAACAAGGGTCCTGGACTTAGTCGTTTTTTTGTCGAAAAACTTATTTTCATCGTTTCTCGCTTAAAAGTGGTCGAATCGGGCATTTAAAAAACGCGATCGATAGCTCTTGACAAGAAGAAAAATAAAGACTATGATGACGGAAGCGATGCGAGAGACTCTTGTTGAGATATTCGACGAAATCTCCGGAATTGGAAAATATCGACTGTAAAAAGTGACTAATTATCGAGAATTACTTCGGGTTTTATTACTTCGATGGACTTCCCGAACAGCCCCAAAGATGCTCATATAGTGTATCTTTTGTATCTCTGGCTTCCTACTATCGCTTTACTAGTAGAGTTGGACTTGGTCGTTTTTTTCGGCGAAATTCGTTTTGTCGAATATCTCAATAACGGGCAATCATATCGATTTGCTCATCAGAAACATTTTTTTCCGGCTCACTGAGAGCTATCGATCGCGTTTTTAAATGCCCGGTTCGACCACTTTTAAGCGAGAAGTCCAGGACCCTTCTTAGTAAATCGATATCCCGGGGACAGAGATACGGGAAATGAACTATGTAGGCATTCTAGAGGATACCTGGGGAGTCGATCGGTAAAATTAAAGCTTGTGTGTTTAGAGAAAATTTTCGAGAATAATTGACTTGTAGTCCGAAAAAAAACGACTTAAAAACGACGTTATCTTTTGTGTGTTCTGACAAGTAATTTGTAGAACTATACAAGACGAACAGATTGAGTTTTTTTCGCTCGCTGTACGATGATTCATCGAGTTATGACCATTGTAAGGGTAGATCATGAAAAATCGATAATGAGCGAATTTGACCAAAGCAATAGGATGGGTCTTCCTTAGACCCTCAATGATGCACATAAACCAATTTTCATCGAAATCGGTGACAGAAAGTTTTTCCTAGTGGAAAAATCGGCCTTTTTTCCTTCCATTTAACAGAAGATCCGTGATATACATTTATATGCAGGTGGGTGCATTCTTCCTCTCTTCTCTCGATATCGGGACTGATATCGATCACAAGGAGGAAATACTCAGGGGATTCTCCAAATTTATTCCAGAGGTAATCAGTACTCATCGATGTATTTTTAGACAATCAGATTAAGGATTGATATTTTCTCCAAAATCTGAAAAAATAGTATATTTAGAAGCATATTATTCAATTTAGATTATATTCTAATAAAAAGGAAGTCTTGTTTGAGGATGGTGAGGTGACTCTCCTTCTGGAATGGATTGAGATAGGAGAATCGAATACGAACAAGACCAGTCCCTTGTGTAAGATTGAATGGAGAGATGGAGGAGACAAGATGGTGGCCACTCAGACACTCTCTCCTTATGATTCCATCAGGTATACGCACTATTTTATCTACGTTCGCTAAACAATCAAACAGCAACTTCTAGATGTTTTGTTTTCAAAATTAAAGTTCATACAATGGAATGGATTGAGATAGGAGAATGATTGTTATTATAATTTGCAGAGGCCGTCAATTCGTGCAATTTAATCTGCAATTGCTGAAAGAAGCTCAGTCGGGACAGTGGACAGCCACAGTAACCGGTGAGACGAGACGAGACGAGAGATCTCTCTTCATCTATTTGATATCTCCTCAATAACTTGCATAGTACGTTAACGTAAACCTTATATTATAATTTCAGACAGCGTATCTCATAAATTGGGCAGTATCTCATTCGGAGTCTTCTCCTCAGATGACACTATCTCGAGGAGTACGGTAGAGAGACTATACCGATTAGTGGATGAATGCAAGGGGGAAGAAGAGTGTAGAGGAAAGATGTGGACGAGTATCTGTCCCGATCCCAAGTCTGATATCAATGGGTTCGATAGTCAAAATATGAGCTTATATTGAGCTATAGTATTGTTGACACAATTTGTCATTTTTTTTACTTGATCGTCCTCATCATAATATTAGAGACTACCGCAAACGGGATGGACTCCATTATGTATATAATATCTAAAGATCTAGGTAGAGCATAGTAATTTATTTCTTAGATCTGTTAAATTTCGAACACCGAGTAACCTCAATTTTGCTATAATTCGTATCATTGAATCTATGCTCAATTTATTGTCCTTGCCTTACTTTGTTAGAAAATGGGTTATTGATCACATTGAATAAATATTATCGATTTCAACTACTGATTGTGTTTGTATGTTGATCAGTTCGATTCTGTAACCATTTCTCACACCTAACTAGAAATACGGAAATGAAACATAATTTTTTATGACGACGTCTCGGTAATTTGCAAGCATTTTGGACACTGGCCGGACACGTTTCTCTAGCAATGAGAACCAGAAGCTCATGATTGGGTGGTGGAAGGGTCTTGGTGCCATGATGCACAATCCATGACATATTTGTTGTTGCAGCCTCGCAGCAGAGTGAAACATGATTTTCAAGGAAAAATGGTCGAAAAATCATAATTTCACAACCGATCGCGGTGATAAGACATTTCGACAAAGAAATTTCGAAATAGGACATTTCGCAAAACTCCGCGGAGCGCGCACATCACTTTGGAACCCATTTTCTCTTTGATAAACATTATTTTCTCTTTTAAATTTATCAATTCTATGTCAAATCAGGAAGAGGAATTCGAAAATGTAAACAAAAATACACGAAAATATGTATGAACATTTTTTCTTTCGAAACGTCACTTTTCACTTTTCTATTTCAAATTTTCCTTGTCGAAGTGTCTTATCACCACGATCGCGATAGACCCAATTTCTCTTCTGCGTTAATTTAGAAGTGCCCTAAGGTTCTGAAATAACTGTTCTGATCGATTACCGCACATTTAGAAAATCACTTTTTGGATAATAAATTTCACATTTTAAAAAATCTCGCATTTAATGGGCTTCGCGTAAGCACTTATTACGTGGAAATTGTAGCTCTTGAAATTCTGCATCTTATCCACTTATGGTACAGTTCAGCAAACAACGCGAAAGTCGGAATTGTTTTCATTGATACAGAAAAATGCTCGATTTCGTCAGTAAATAAATCAGAACTTTGTTCTTTCTCAGTTTCATGAGCTGTAACACTCAAATTCGAATTCTACACAAAAAGTTATGTCAGAATAAAATATGATCAGATTTTTCCAAATTTTTCAACTTTTTCATGACGAATGGTCATGGCAATTTTTGGGTCAAAAATTCAAAATCTCAGAACTTTCTGACTATAGATGTTTCCGACGTATTTTTAACCGTAGAAATCGAATTTTCATACTAGAACTCACCAAAATGCAAATATAAATGTTATGTTCAAAAAACGTCAAGTAACTTTTAAAAAATCGAGTTTTCGAACATAACATTTATATTTGCATTTTGGTGAGTTCTAGTATGAAAATTCGATTTCTACGGATAAAAATACGTCGGAAACACATATAGTTAGAATGTTCTGATATTTCGACTTTTTGACCCAAAAATTGCCATGACCCAAAAAATGGTCATAAAAAAGTTGAAAAATTTGCATCTTGGAAAAATCTGATCATATTTTGTTCTGACGTAACTTTTTGTGTAGAATTCGAATTTGAGTGTTACAGCTCATGAAACATAGAAAGAACAAAGATCTGATAAAATTACTTACGAAATCGAGCATTTTTTTGTTTCAATGAAAACAATTCCGACTTTCGCGTTGTTTGCTGAACTGTACCATAAGTGGATAAGATACAGAATTGCAAGGGCTAAAATTTCCATGTAATAAGTGCTTACGCTAAGTCCATTAAATAAGAGCTTTTTTCAAAAATGTTAAAATTATTATTAAAAAAGTGATTTTCCAAATGTGCAGTATTCGATCAGAACAGTTTTTTTTCAGAACCTCAGGGCACCTCTAAATTAACGCAAACGAGAAATTGGGTCTATCCCGATCGGCTGTGAAAATTTGATTTTTCGACCATTTTACAGTGAAAATTATGTTTCTCCCTGCTGCGAGGCTGCAACAACAAATAAGTCATGCATTATGCATCATGGCACCAAGACCCTTCTAATACTCCAGTATGTGCTTGTGGTTCTCATTCCTAGAGAAACGTGTCCGGGGGTGGTCTCAAATTAGCGAGATGTCGTCTTATATGTGAGGATGGACGCATTTGCGATCTCTCGATTAATTTCAGTTGTCAATGGATGGGAGTAAAGTACTAGAGTGTCTCTCGTCCCTATCTCGTCGATTGATCAATTCTCCCTCTCATAATAATGTACTGGGAGAGATCTCGAGAGCTCTTCAAGGAATCACACCAAGAGTGAGAATGGGAGGGGGATATGGAGTAGGGTTGGCAATTTGTGTCCGCGAAAACCGCTCCGACCCCGCGCGCTCGGACAGGAATGAGTCCGAAATGAAAATTACACTTTTCAAAATAGACAGATGAGGACCACTGGCTGAGCAAGTTGTCTTCGGAACTTCAAACAGGGTTCACCTAAGTATGTAGAACACTTTTGAGTACCAATCTAAGCTTTCCCTACTGAGGATCTAAAGTACAGACATCATTATGATCTACATAAAACAAGATGACGTCAAAAACTAGACCTATTCAACGTCTTTAAGATTCAGACACTATGGTCTGAGACACAGTACTGTCGCAAAATCTCAGACCATTCATTGTCTGAGACACAGCGCTGTTCGAACAATTCTCGGACAATGATAGTCTCAGACCATTCATTGGACACGAATTGCCAACCCTAATATGGAGGATGGGGGAGGGGGGGGGGAGTGAAGGGTAAGGAATAAGGTTCCCTTATTGGAATTGACCCCCCTGGCCCACTCATTTCCAATAGTGTGGGAAAATGACAAAATGACTTATTGGAATCACACTGGAATTCCAATAAGATAATGGAATTGAACGACCACTCTCCTACATCTCTCGCTCTCGAAATGATTGTACATTCCTTATTGGAATTCCAATAAGATATTGGTATTCACGTATCGAACAAGGGGTGTTATTGGAATTAGATTAGATTTCGAAAACCCTTTGTTCCGACTATTGGAATTCCGGAATCAAAATTCCAGCAAGGGAACCCTAGTAAGGAATGAGTTGATTCAGAGCCTTGACGTGACTCTTCCTCCTCCCTCTGTTCTCCATCTGGCTGGATCTCCTCTAGTCTACACTGCCATAGCTGAATCCCCCTCTATGCAGTGCAGTATGTTCGGATTCAGGAGGTATGATCAATCTCCTTCCCATTAGATACGTTCATTCCGTCACGAGGAGTTGTTTGTGAAAGCAACTACTGTTGTGAAAGTTGTTATGAAGTGTGTACGTTTGGTTGATGTATGGTTGATGATGAAAGGTGTAATACAATGTGATCAATCAGGAAAGATGACGTCATTCCAATGCATGATCATCCCACGATGCATGGATTCATTCGAGTACTTCGTGGTTCCCTTCGTGTCACTTCCTTCTCTCGTCTTCCTTCTTCATCAATCGAAAATTCTTCTGTTCGATTCAATGGAGAGAGGGAAGTCAGTCCAATTCATTTTTTCCAACTGTATTTATCACAGGTCTCCGGTTAATGCATGTTACAAAAAATATTTTTTGTCTCGGATTTCCATGCAACTTGGTTAAGTAATAGGTACACTTGGAGGTCAAGAGACGGACTATCCCGGCCATTAAGTGAAATTTCGCAATTATCGATTTTTTGACCTACCACTACGAAAGGCCATAACTCGGTCAATTTTTGAGATGGAGCGAGCAATTTTTCTCCATTCTGTTTATTTTTTAATTATCTACAACTAACCCAACAAGGACACATGTCTATCTCAAGTCCATCTTTCGGTATTGGCCACAATGCGATTTTTGACTGAGGAAAGTGGACGTCGCTGAAAATTTTCTAAGAAAGCCACTCGTTTTTATTGCAGGTTCTGATTCTACTCCCTCGTATACCCCTCGTATCATATTCCATATGTCTTCCCACCTGTCCGCCGAAGCTGCACTGAGATGGAGTTTCAGGGGTGTTTTTCGAAAATCAATCGTATCTCAGTTCAAACTCATCTTAAACCTTCATCCAAAAACGTGATGGACAGCTATTGAAGAGCTCTACAAACTCGTTCATGATGACTATAATGATAGGACAAGCAATTTTTCTGAAAAATGTCAAAAACTCCAAAAGTTAGCATTTTTCACCGATTTTCGGGTCATTATCGTTGTATATGCAATGTAACTATGACATTTTTTTCGCTTGACTACACTCATTATTGGGTACACACAACCTCTTTGGATCACGAGAATGGCTGACAGGTAACTGGGTCCCAAAAATCAAACATCGAGTGGCCACATAAGATGAATCGCATATGCTATCGCACGTAATAGTCGGTTATTTGATGTATAATACATCGATGATGAACCCAGTACCAAATTAACTTGTCATGGAAAGCATACTGTCCCGAAATAGTTCGGGAATCGGTGAAAAATGCTAATTTTTGGAGTTTTTGACATTTTTCAGAAAAATGGCTTGTCCTATCATTATGGTCATCAGGAACGAGTTTGTAGAGCTCTTCAA
This sequence comes from Pristionchus entomophagus, assembly GCA_036245825.1. Taxonomy (NCBI): domain Eukaryota; kingdom Metazoa; phylum Nematoda; class Chromadorea; order Rhabditida; family Neodiplogasteridae; genus Pristionchus; species Pristionchus entomophagus. The sequence goes on along the minus strand of BTSX01000001.1, from coordinate 19,287,484 downwards.
TAGCTGTCCATCGCGTTTTTGGATGAAGGTTTAAAATATATATATATATATTTTATCTACGCCCGAGGGCGCAACGAAATACTGATACATTTAATAATAAAAAATGAATAATATATTTCTAAAAAATAATATAGATGAGTTTGAACTGAGATACGATTGATTTTCGAAAAACACCCCTGAAACTCCATCTGAGTGCAGCTTCGGCGGACAGGTGGGAAGACATATGGAATATGATACGAGGGGTATTCGAGGGAGTAGAATCAGAACCTGCAATAAAAACGAGTTACTTTCTTAGAAAATTTTTAGCGACTTCCACTTTCCTCAGTCAAAAATCGCAATTTGGCCAATACCGAAAGATGGACTTGAGATAGACATGTGTCCTTGTTGAGTTAGTTGTAGATAATTAAAAAAATAAACAGAATGGGAAAAAATTGCTCGCTCCATCTCAAAAATTGACCGAGTTATGGCCTTTCGTAGTGGTAGGTTAAAAAAATCGATATTTGAAAAAAATGTCAAAATTTCACCAAATGGCCGGGATAGCCCGTCTCTTGACCTCCAAATGTACCTATTAACCAAGTTTCATGGAAATCCAAGACAAAAAATATTTTTTGTAACAAAAGGGCTCGATTTTCATGCAAAATAACAGGAGACCTGTGTTTTTGATGATGATATGATGATGATATAGGTGAGTGAGATTGATGGGTCCATCTATCTTTCTCCCGATACTGATAATATCCATCAAGTACGGGCATTAGAGGACGGAACATTCTTCTTCGATCTACTTATTCCCGGATACAAGGAGGTATCGTCAATCAATTTCATCTATTGTGGATATAGTTTCGCTTTTAAATAATATAAGTAATCGATTTCAGGTGAATTGTACATATTTCGAATTACCCCATCCATTGCCTGCAGTGGGGACGGAGATGGAATTGCAGAGGTGAACAGGGGATTGAGAGGAGGGGAGGGGGGAGGGGGGAGGACGGAGATGGAATTGCAGAGGTGAACAGGGGATTGAGAGGAGGGGAGGCGGGGAGGGGGGAGGACGGAGATGGAATTGCAGAGGTGAACAGGGGAATTGAGAGGAGGGGAGGGGGGAGGGGGGGGGACGGAGATGGAATTGCAGAGGTGAACAGGGGAATTGAGAGGAGGGGAGGGGGGGGACGGAGATGGAATTGCAGAGGTGAACAGGGGAATTGAGAGGAGGGGAGGGGGAGGGGGGGGACGGAGATGGAATTGCAGAGGTGAACAGGGGAATTGAGAGGAGGGGAGGGGGAGGGGGGGACGGAGATGGAATTGCAGAGGTGAACAGGGGAATTGAGAGGAGGGGAGGGGGAGGGGGGGGACGGAGATGGAATTGCAGAGGTGAACAGGGGAATTGAGACGAGGGGAGGGGGAGGGGGGGACGGAGATGGAATTGCAGAGGTGAACAGGGAAATTGAGAGGAGGGGAGGGAGGGGGACGGAGATGGAATTGCAGAGGTGAACAGGGGAATTGAGAGGAGGGGAGGGGGAGGGGGACGGAGATGGAATTGCAGAGGTGAACAGGGGAATTGAGAGGAGGGGAGGGGGAGGGGGGGGGGGACGGAGATGGAATTGCAGAGGTGAACAGGGGAATTGAGAGGAGGGGAGGGAGGGGGACGGAGATGGAATTGCAGAGGTGAACAGGGGAATTGAGAGGAGGGGAGGGGGAGGGGGGACGGAGATGGAATTGCAGAGGTGAACAGGGGAATTGAGAGGAGGGGGGGGGGGCATATTGAGTTGGCTATAACGTTCTCCTTTTGCTATTCCCTCATCTCTTCGATTCCAGATGTCCCACTCCTCCATCTTACTCGTGCATCCATCTACCATACGACACGCAATACTATCAGCAGTGATTCTTCTTTGAGAGACCTTCCATCTTCGTATTCTTTCTTTTTTTCTCCCTGTGTAGATCACAATTTTTTTACTTTTCTGATTTTCTCATTTTGAGATGTCAAAATTGTACTTTCATGTTATTTAATACGAGGTTTGTTCCCTGCTTTCTTACCTACGTTCCCGTTTAGATACAAATGTATATTAATGTTCTTTCTTTATATTTTGAATGTCTGTTTCATGTTCATACTGTTTAAATTTCTCCGAGAGAAATAAAGAATGCCCACTTCAATGTCCGTCATGATTCTCCAATGAGCCGTTTGGTCCGGTCCTTCATTTCTTTGATCTTTGATCTTTTCTTCGTCCACCCCCTCCTCTCCCTCAGATGACTCCCTCACTCTCCCCTGGTTGGCATGTCTCTCACCATGCACTGAGGGAACTACTAGAGGGCATTCCTGATGATAACAAGAAACTAGAGACACTGATTATGGATGTGAGTGAATGAATTGATTATCTTCTCTCATGTTCACTCTTTCTCTCTTGCCATTTCAGTTGGATCTGAAGTCATTCGGTCTTCCTTCTCTACAGGATAAGATGGATAAGAGTGCGGGAGTGGTCAAAGGACCCATTGTACTGCAGGTGAAGAGAGGGGAGAGTACCACCCCCCCCCCCCCTCCCCTGCCCCCACCTCCCCTCATGGACCTCATCTCTCCAGATCTCTCGAATGCGTGACTGTGGTCGTCCTTCTCTAGGTGAATCCTCTCCTTCTAATCTCATTCGAGTATTTCTCACTGATGGACATCAAGCTGTTAATGGTATATCACTCGAGAAGATCAATGGACTCAGGTTCGAATTGATGGAGATAGACCGTCATAGCAGTGGGTAGTTGCGTAATGGTGGTATATATTGAGTGAGGAGAAGACTCCCTGGGGTACGAAGATCCTTCTGGATGGAGAAGTGAAAGTGGAGGGACAATTCATTCTATTGACTCCATCTAATGTGACTGTGCTTGGAGGAAGAGTGGATAGACTCATTGAAAGATGGAGTATCGAGAAGGTTCAATATTCATTATTCATATTCATTTAGCAGTCTTGAGTACACAAATAAAATGTTGTTTGTAGAGTGCGATGAAAGGAATGGGACGGAAGAGTGGAGAGGTCACTGCTCCCAAATGGGTTTCATTCGGAAGGAAGGACAATAATGGAGATGCAATCAAGAACACGAAGAACTTCAAGGCTAATGATGTACTCAAGGTAAAGATTTGTATTGTGTCAAGTGTAGTTAGAAGATGATGGAAAACACAATATTAATCGATAAATCACAAATATTATTTGTATGAGTGAATGAATTGTATGAACTCAGTTAACTTAAAGCGTGCGACTGAGAAAGAAGAAGAAGAGGGAGAAGATCAATTCGAGAAAGCGAGGAAAGAGAAGTTGGATGCTGTTGAAACTGCAGAGAGGAAATTCGCAAAGGTGAGCTGAGAGAGAGAGGTACGGTAGATGAGTGGGAAGTGAGGTGTACGGTAGATGGATTATGAGATTTATAATAATTTATATAATTTATCTACGCACTAGGCGCAACAAGAAAATGAATATTATGAAATTATAATAAATTTATGAGTAGACGAGAGGATTAGTGCTGTGGATGGGAGAGGTAATTAATGAGGGGGTGGTTTTCTAAAAGATGTTTAAAAATCTTGAGATTTCCCTCTGACAGAGTTGATAATGATCTTTGATCTCTTGTCAGGTGATGGTTGAAGCCCCGAAGGGAGGATTGAGTGAGGAAGCAAAAGTAGAACAAATGAAGGAGAAGATGAAGAAGAGAGGAGAGAAGGAGGAAGAAAGACGAGAGAAGAGAGGAATGAAAGGAGGAAGAAGAGGAAGGAGAGGAAGTGATGATGAACCTGATGTGAGCATATCCCATCCATCCATACTTGACCTCTCTCTCTTCTTAGATATATTACACATCCATTAGTCAATTCAAGGTACTTAATGTGCAGTATAGTTATTAGCCCTTCAGCAAAATTAGGTGAAATAATGAGAATATGCATGGACCGCAGGTTCCGTCTGAATTCGCTCGTCCCTCTCATGGAATCACTCTCTCCTCATTCCTTGGAGACAACGTTGCCCCGCCCCCCATGGCTGTGCCTGTCGTAGCCCCGCCCCCTATGGAGACAAGAGGAGGAGAAAGAGGAGGAAGAGGAGGACGATTCGATGGAAGAGGAGGACGATTCGATGGAAGAGGAAGAGGAGGAGGAATGAATGATAGAGGAAGAGGAGGATACGGTAGAGAAGAAATAAATGGAGGAGAGAGAAGAGGAGTTGGATATGGACAGAATAGTCAGATGAATGATAGAAGAGAAGGAGGAGGAAGGGGTGGATATGGGAATAGAGAAGAGAGAGGAGGAGATGGAGGAAGGGGAGGAAGGAGTGATAGAGAAGAAGGAAAAGGAGGAAGAGATGGAGGAGGGAGAGGTGGAAGTCAATCTGTAAGGGATAGAGAATACGGTATGAGAGACGAGAGAAGAGATCAAGAGGTAGATCATGGATTATACGGTAATGGAAGAGGAGAGAGAAGAGAAGGAGGATTCAATGGACAAGATGTAAGAAGAGATGGAGGAGGAAGAGGAATGGAACGGGGAAGAGGAGGAGGAGGGGGAGGGAGAGGGGGAGGAGAGAGGGGAGGAGATAGAGGAAGAGGAGGAGGAGGGGGAGGGAGAGGGGGAGAAGAGAGGGGAGGAGATAGAGGAAGAGGAGGAGGTAATGGAAGAGGAAGAGGAGCAAGACAAGATGGAGGGCAGTCGAACAGAGTAGACAAAATTCCCTCTCTGATGAATGAGATGGATTTTCCTTCTGTAGATGGATTGAGTAGAGGAATGGGAGGAATGAAGATTGGAGGAGGAGGGGGAGGGCGAGCGGGAGGGGGAATGTATTCGGATGCAGGAAGAGGTGAAGGAATGAAGCAAGGAAGTAGAGTCAAAGCACCATGGGACGATGGAAATGTAAGCCATTCTCAATTGTAAGTGTAATAACGGCCTCATATCATGACGATTAGTGTAGACTCATCAAATGGATTTCAGTTCTATCCTGCTACCGTATGTGCTGTGGTTGCTAATACAATGGCAACAGTTCGATTCGATGGATACGATCAAGTGAAGACACTTCCCATCGGGGTTCTCCTTCAGTGATCTACCCTCTTTTGTGCATAATACAGTTGATGTACGAGTAATTTGTTTAGGTTTCGATTGTTATGATAAATATTGATTTTAAGATTTCGTCGCTCTAAGTGTACAACAGTGGTTTCCTTTCCACTATTCTATCTGTAGATATTTCAATTGTAATCCACTGATTCTTATTCCTCCCTACAGTCTCCTCTCTCCTCATGTCTTCATCTTCATTAGCAGCCACAGCAAGAGTCGTGAAAGGAGGTGCGACCCGATTCAGATCGTTGAGGTACGTTTAAATATAGTTAAACATATACGTATATTTCTTTTTTATATTTTGTTGGGCCAATCTGCCAATCTGAGTCTTCTTCTCTCACAGGTCCGCTCTTTCTCTCACTCCGAATGCAATTGGAAGAATAAAGATGTTGATGGAGAAGAAACCAGATTACAAAGCGCTCAAGGTTATTCCAATATTACTTTTATTGTATGATTTTCTAAACCTGGTGATGGCTCAGTCTCTTCAACATTTTTGGAGAGCCGTAGCCGTATTGTAGGGAATAATTTAAATTTGAGCGGGAGAGCTATTAATAAGCCGGGATGGATTAGCTCAGATGTTGTGCTGTCAATGGAAGGACTGCGGGAATCATTCTATCTATCATCATCATTCATTTCCATATTTCCATTATTCTTCATATTCTCTCATCATGATTTTTCTCTTCAGATTGGAGTCAAACAGAAGGGCTGTAATGGTCTCACATACACTCTCGACTACGCTAAAGAGAAGGCTAAATTGGATGAGGAAGTAGTCCAGGTAAGAATTAATTAAATAGTAATTTGAATTAAACTATAGGTATCTATCTATAGATAATAGCTTGTAAATTCAAATTCATTTTAAATCTTTCTTTACAGCACTGAGTTTGGGTAAATATGTAAAGATTGTTGTAGGTGTCTAATTAGGTATAATTAGATGCTCATAAATTGATTTTGGCGCGAAAAGAGATGGTGATTTGGGTGTGTTGAGTGATGAATGTGCTGTTCTCTCCATGCATCCTCCTCTTCTCTCAGGATGGAATTCGTATCTGGATCGACAACAAGGCTCAGCTTTCCATTCTGGGATCTGAGATGGATTTCGTCTCTGATAAACTCTCTTCTGAATTCGTATTCCGCAATCCAAATATCAAGGGAACTTGTGGATGTGGAGAGAGTTTCTCTATCTGAGATATTGATGCATCGACTTAGTAGAGAATCGCATCTCTTAGGGAAAAACTCTTCAGATGTCGTCTCATGGTGAGGATAGATTAGATATATTTCACTCTTAACGACTTCCCTCACAATCCGCAATTGTTATTATATGCAAATGATGAATGCCGGTGTTCCATAGTAATCATTACTAGTTTTGTGTATAAATCATTCTCCCTTGTGCTAATCGTTTGCCGTGTAATTCTACTCAATCTAAAGATTAATCTTGAGTAGACGATAAAGTTTCTTCTCAAATTTCATTCACTGGGATTGCATCAATGGAGTTGCTTGCTCTCCCCTCCGTATCGTTCTTCCCTTCCCTTCTCCAATCTTACGGTAGTTATAATTCTTTCTCAGAATGACCTCCGACAAGAAGAAGAAGATAGTGAAGAAGGCAGTGAGGACGAAGAATCTCCTCGAGAGCAACGAATGCCTCCCAGATGTTATGATCACTCTTGATGGGTACGGTTATCCCATGAGATATTGAGTATACGGTAGTTGTAGAGTTGATTGATTATGAGAAGGATAATGTAATAGTGTGATTGCAGTGATCCTCTTACTTGGTATACCTCTTGGGCGACTAATCTGCCATCTGAGACAAGTGAATGGATATGGAAGCTATTCGAGAAGAACATGAGACTCATGTGAGATGTCCCTCCACTTTCACACACACACACACATATATAATCTGCAATATATAATACACACATATATATATATATATCAATACACATATATATATATAACCGGAATATATATATATAACAATACACACATATATATATATATATATATATAACCGGAAAACCTAACACCTTTACCTTTTACCTTTTTATATATATATGGCTCACTTTTTCGTTCTTTCATAACTCTCGATCGACTCGGATGAAATTTCTTGCTCATGCTTGGTTATGACATATCACCCCCACCGAGTGCTAGGGATATGCCATTGGGATATCAGGGAACTCCATGATTGTTGCGTAGTGATCGACGCAATCAAGCAACACTTTTTCAAACAATCAAAATTCTTACATGAATTTTTCCTCGGATTTCCTACTTGGTGTGATAATAGAAGGCCTCAAAAACTTTTCGATGAAAATATGTACTCATGGGAGGATGACGTACAGTGGCTTTAGACTGTCTCAAAGTAGGGTCCCGAAAAAATGGATTTTCGTTCATAAACATGCTAGAGACTCGTTCAAAAGCTCAAAATGATCGTTACCACAATTCCTGATGATCGCCAAAGGTTGGTAACGATAGCTCTTAATTTGCCCTCAGGGCGCGAAAAAAAACGATTTTTTGATTTTTTCATATGACCCAATTTTGGATGTTTACAGTTCTGAGGGTGATTTTTGTTCAAATGTCATTCCAAGACACGATGGTAGAATATCCATGGAATATACGATTCCCAACTTTTTAGAGCGTTTGGATACCTTTCCAGCATTTGGCAACCGAAAATGCGAGGTCATTATGTCGAAAAACTAACCGATTTTGAAAGTTGTTGAAATTTAACTTTTTTTCATTCATGTTATTATGGGCTCTCATATCGAAATTCGGATTCAGCACACAAAGATATACCTGAAAAAATTTAGACAGGAAGTTCTGAGAGAAAATTTTTTTCGACGTTTTGGAACCTCCATTTTGGAACCCTACCAAAACAATGGAAAGAGACTTTAGAACTGTCATTTGAATACGTGTAGGTTTCTATTCATCATATATGAGTGTAGCAATGTTACCTGTATTCAAATTACAGTTCTAAAGTCCCTTCCCATTGTTTTGAAAGGGTTCCAAAATGGTCATTTCTGAGGGTTCCAAAATGGAGGTTCCAAAACGTGCCATCACCCTGGTCATTTTTTGGGTTGAAAATCGAATGACCTCGGATTTTCGGTTGCCGCTGGCAAGAAAATTATCCAAATGCTCTAAAAAGTTGTGAATCGTATATTCCATGGATATTCTACCATCGTGTCTTGGAATGACATTTGAACAAAAATCACCCTCAGAACTGTAAACATCCAAAATTGGGTCATGTGAAAAAGTCAAAATTTGTTTTTTTTTGCGCCCTGAGGGCAAATGAAGAGCTATCGTTACCAAACTTTGGGGATCATCAGGAATTGTGGTAAGGATCATTTTGAGCTTTTGAACGAGTCTCTAGCATCACGGGCGCTCAAGACCAGTCATTAAAAACGTCCCGAGCCCGTCGCCGGAATCCGGAATTAAGAAGCCGTTAGTAAAAGGCGCCACAGTATCGAAATTGGAATGGCTGCGCGCGAAAACAAAACTTTAGTGGGGAAATGAACGATCGCGGTCGCGGTGAGACCAGACCGCGCCGCGACCGCAATGCAAGCTGGAATTTTGCCAACTCGGCCTTGCTCTGCTCTCATTGGCTCCCGGAATTAGGGGCGTGGCCGACGAGTTCTCTTGATTTCGAATGCAGGGGAAAGACTGGTTTGAGCACCCGTGAGCATGTCTATGAACGAAAATCCATTTTTTCGGGACCCTACTTTGAGACAGTCTAAATCCACTGTACGTCATCCTCCCATGAGTACATATATTCATCGAAAAGGTTTTGAGGCCTTCTATTATCACACCAAGTAGGAAAGCCGAGGAAAAATTCATGTAAGAATTTTGATTGTTTGAAAAAGTGTTGCTTGATTGTGTCATCACTACGCAACAATCATGGAGTTCCCTGATATCCCAATGGCATATCCCTAACACTCGGTGGGGGTGATATGTATATATATATTTGGGGGGGGGGGGAACCTCGGGTCGGATGTCCTAAAACTTTGTAACAGTTTCAAAAGAAAAAATGTTATTTTTTTGCCTTTTTTATTATTTTTTTACCAGCCGCATTCCCCCCGGCGGGGGAAACCACTGGTAGGCTCCGCGCTCCGCGCGTCGTCTGTCTCCTTCTATTTCTTTCCCTCCTCTCGTCCTCCCCGCTCTCCCCGAAATGTCATAAGCTTACAGATTTTCATTTATGACGAAATCACGAAAAATATGCTTATTTTTATATTTATGTCACGACGTCTTCTTAGCAAAACCAATACTTGACGGTACGCACATACAAAATTATTGATTTTTTTATCGAATCCAGGACGCCCATACCAAATTATTGATTTTTGATCGATCCCAGGACGCCCATACCAAATTATTGATTTTTGATCGAACCCAGGACGTCCATACCTAGAGACCGCAGAGGGGTATCTTCAGAAAAATACTAAGATCATCGTCCAATTTTCCCTATGGATTCGTTGCTGCTGAATCGAATACGAACAAAAATATATTAATTATTAAATAAACAAACTAAAGCAATTAATATAAATTGCGGCTTGAACGGACCCACAGTAATACTTTCTTGTGTAGAGTCGTGTCAAAGTTATAACCAACAACGTTTCCCTTGTTTTAAAAATTATTTTCAGCATTTTACACCGATTGTATTTGATTGGCAGTGTGATAAGTTATACTATTATGTATAAGGGAGTAGGCGTGAGAGAAGTTTGCCGGCAAACTCACTGTATATTCCAGAAATTGATGAATTATGAACTTTATGGTTCGCTGACTTCGAAGCTATAGAACTTTCTTCCGACTAAATATCCAGAATCGTGTTCAGCATCAAAACAACCGTGAGGTTCCCTAGAATAATAGGAGAAATAAACTTTAGCGGCGGCATTTGATATAAAGGAATCTCGGTCAAAGTAGATCAAAATAACGCGTTTGCGACCATTTTTGCCCAATAAATCAGTTCCGACTCAACTTCTTGAGCCGTGCATAGTATCGAAACTATCGCGCGTGTATTCAGAATAACAGGAGAAATAAACCTAAGCGGTGACATTCCATATTAGCAACTGGTAGGTCAAAATGCAGCTTCCAATTTGGAGCTGCATTTGCGAAAACTGCGAGCGCATCTGAAGCAAACAAAGTATCGCGCCGTGCTAACAGGGATCTGAAGTATACATTGCAATAATTGAAAAATATTTTAAAACTAAATAAAGATGCGAAAAATCGATAAAACTGAAGCGCGTTATTGAGGTGGTGTGGTTGGGCGACTTTTTCGAATACGCAGCACAAAATCCCTCAACGCCCGCACTCCCCGGTCTCTATCCATTCCAAATTATTGACGCCCATACCAAAAGCACGGCGTTTTGCTGGCAACGCGCCAAAACTAATTCTCGTCGAGACCTCACTCGTACTCTCTCACTTTCGTGTGCTATCTCGCCATTCCCCTGACAACTCTCTTCTCTCGCTCTCCCGTAGAATGAAAAAGTAGATGGAACGCCCACCATACCGAACAGACACCGCCCACCATACCGGACAGACATATATATATATAACAATACACATATATGTATATATAACCTGCCTGCGTCGGGGAAAATGTGTTCAACCGGTATTTCCCATTATTTTCTTGAGCTCTGTGAGTCTTTCATTTCACAGATACAGGAAAGAAGTACAGGATGGCTTGAAGAAACTTTATTGACCTAGCTGCATTTTGACCTACCAGTTGCTAATATGGAATGTCACCGCTTAGGTTTATTTCTCCTGTTATTCTGAATACACGCGCGATAGTTTCGATACTATGCACGGCTCAAGAAGTTGAGTCGGAACTGATTTATTGGGCAAAAATGGTCGCAAACGCGTTATTTTGATCTACTTTGACCTAGATTCCTTTATATCGAATGTCACCGCTTAAGTCTATTTCTCCGATTATTCTAGCGAACATTGCGGTTGTTTTGATACTAAATACGATTCTTGAGGTTAACCCGGAAGAAAGTTCTATAGCTTCGAAGTCAGCGAACTTTAAATTTCTTAATTCATCATTTTCTGGACTGTGAAGTGATTTTGCCTGCAAACTGTTCCCATGCCTACTCCCTTATACATAGTAGTTTAACTTATTATACCGAGAATTAAATACAAGCGGTGTAAAACGCTGAAAATAATTTTTAAAACAAAGGAAACATTGTTCGTAATAAGTTTGACACGACTCTACACAAGAAAGTATTACTGTGGGTCCATTCAAGCCGCAATTTTTATTTATTGCTTTAGTTTGTTTATTTAATAATTTTAAAAAATATTTTTGTTCGTATTCAATTCAGCAGCAACTAATCCATAGGGGAAATTGGACGGAATGATCCTAGTATTTTTCTGAAGATACCCCTCTGCGGTCTCTAAATAATGGGAAATGCAAAAATGTACTTTTTAAAAACATTTTTTTCTTTTTAAACTGTTACAAAGGTTTAGGACATCCGACCCGAAGTATTACCACCTCCATATATATTTCATTAACCGCTATCCTTTTTATTTTTAGGTACGAGAAATCGCAGTGGGGATGGGACCCTGACGGAAAGAGGAACGAACTCCAAGCAACTACTGCCAGGTAAGGTAGATCGCGGGATTGTGGGAATTACTGGATTGAATCAGCCATCTTGCTATCATGCACATGTCTCAATAATAATAGCGAGACCATGTCTTGAGACAATTTTCCTTCAATGAGAAAAAAATAATGATAAAATATTCGACGAGTACGAATAAGTGTGGAATACAGGAGTGTACTTAATATGTGTGTATTGATTTTTATACCTCGGATAGAATTTTAAAGGGTCTCGAAAATAAAGGGACACATTTAGATACTTGATCCTGAAGAACGAAAGGAATGAAGATGTGGCATACTGTCACTACAGAGTTGATATGGACTACGATTTCGCTGTTGTTTACTGGTGAGAAGAGAAATTAATCCATGTTTTCACTGTTGTCTGATTGAGAAATTGGGATGATTACTTGTGACATATCATAATGTTATGTAATTTTTAGCTACGAGATCCAAGTGGAGACTGGATATCAGCGGAAGGGACTGGGATCGATCATAATGAAGGTTCTGGAGAAATTAGCTGTGAAACTTGAGATGGACAAGGTATAGTGACAATTTTCATCCATCGACAGTGAATTAATTGGCGCTCAGATCATGGCTACTGTGTTGAAGTACAACATCCGATCACTCAACTTCTTCCGCAAGATTGGATTCGAGTCAGTTATAATTCATATAGTATTTCCTTTGGAATGAGTCGAATGGTATTTGATCTCAGCCCACGAAGATTTCCTCATTAAGACTGTTTTCTTTCAGAGAAGACGTCTCTAGTCCCAAAGACAAGGAATGTGACTATTTCATTCTATCGAAGGAAATTTCCGTCCTCTGAATAATCTTCCCCCTGGTTTGTTCTCTAGATCGACTGTTCAATTAAAGTAACTCTATTTTGAATTAATTTGATCCATTTGATCTTTGGTCTCAACTCGTACACATCAAGGTCTCAAAGTGATTTGCTCCTCTCGGTTACATAGTACACTGAATGTTTTATCACTCAGGAGCTCCCCCTTATCCTGTTCTGCTCACTCTCACCATTTTTTACATTCTGTCTTTCGTATTTAAATCTGTTATGCAACTATCTCATCTAATATGAATAAAACTGATTCGAAATTATTAGACTATGATTTATATAAATACCATTGAATCCATTTTCATCTCCATATAATGAGGGTCAGTGGTATGGTTTCGAAAACAACTAGTTCAGCGAAAAAAAAACCAAAATTGATCAACTATTACAAAAAATCAAAATTGAAACTTTCAAACGCCTTATATCAAAGTACAGCACTTTCAATTATTGAAAGTGCTGTACTTTGATATAATAACTAATTAGTTAACGAGTTACTAGTTGCGGGATCCATAACAACGGCGTAGGATTGCCTTATATCTATCAATTTTTAAAAAATCTAGTATTGTCAATTTTGGGCATCTCCATGCAGGAACTATGATACAAAATATATAAATAGCAATATCTTTTAATATCCAATTCCACATCTCTATTGATCGTTCTCCTTAGGAATGTCTAAACGGAATGCGGAATTCTCTCAATTCCATTCTGTTGTTTACATTCATTCCGCAATTCGGTCTCATCTAATCAACTTGTTTTGCGGAATTCCGCAATGATTGCGGAATAATGAGGCCTCGTCGACCTCACCATTCAAGAGCATCTGTGAGAGTGACCAACTCTAATCTCTCGTCTCTCCATTCCTTTCCCTCTTCCTTTCCCTCTCCCCCCTCTCTCACCCCTCTTATTCTTTCAATCTCTATATGTTATTTCACATGCTGTCACACCCGTTGGGGTGTATCAATAAATAAATAAAAAAATAAATAAAATAATAACTCGGTTATTACGAATCGATGTGCAAGTTCACTAAGGTATGCCCTCTCCATCAACCGTAATCCCCTCTTTCCTCCTTCCAGATATGTCCATTCCCCTATTGCTTCTCTTCACTCCGTCTCAATCCCGATATGAGACTCAATAAGTGAGTCACCCCCCCCCCCCCTCCTCCGTCCACCTCTCCACCTCCCCTCCCTTCTCATCTCCTTCATTCAGATGTGATTCTCCCTCTTGCCATCGTCAAATTGCCCCCGTGGGAGAACTAATTGGACTGGAATGTGACCATTCCCTATGTGGTGAATGCCAAGGAGAACTTTAGAGGGTAAATACCGTATTCATTCAATCAATAATGTACCCGGATGTTCAGTTGTCGATCGGCCTTCTGTCCATTCCCATCATGTGGAAGTCCCGTGGCTGCAGATGGAGAGGACCAATGTGAAATCTGCTCCAAGTTCTGCCCCATGGAAGAGATTATCATCTCTTGATGTTGTCGGGTACGGTAATCATCTCGAGATAAAGATTAACTCTCATTTCAGGTCAAGCTATGTGCCAGTTGCGCAAAGAAAAGAACAAGGCGAAGTGCCCTGAGGGCAAATGTCCCATCCCCAAGAAGAAGAAGAAAAGAGGAAAGGATGAGGTAAGGATACAGTAGATAGGAGGATTCTGTAAATGGATTAATTTGTCTCAGGAAGGAGTGTCTCCCTCTAAAAGATGTTCATGTGGAGTCACTTGTGAGAATGAGCCCCTTCCCAATTTCCCTTCTGAGAAGGAATGCGACCATGAAGTCTGTGTTGAATGTCTGGCAAAGACTCTAGAAGAAAACGAAAGAGACAGTGAGTCAACGAAGCCCCCTCTCCCATTCCCCCATACCCCATAGTATTATAACGTTCCGGACAAGCGTGGGGCCACCTAACGACTGCGCACAAATTTCGCAAGTGCCGCGCAATCTCACAAGTGCAACAAATGCCGGCTCCCGGCTTCCGGCTCCGCTTTTTGTTTTGAATTTTCGTAATTGCACTCTGTTTATTGTTTAGCTAGAGACGGTTAACCGCGCGAAAACGAGCGAAATGTAGGTTGAAAGAAAGGAGAAAATACAATTTGATAAGCTTCATGGCCTATATAAAGCAGAAATTCGTTGCATAGCGTGAGAATGGCTCGCGGGACCGAGTGCCTGCTTGCTACACGTTATGCGCAAAGTTAAAAATAAATTTAAAAATAATAAACGAGCAGAAACGGCCAAGTCAAATCAATCGAGCAGCCGGCGCACTCTCACTTTCGTGTAGTCTCTGCGTGGTGTATCACACTGGTCCGAAAAAGTGCAGTCATTCTGTTGTTTTCTATAGGTTGTCAGGAACGTTTTATTGCCATCGTGTGTGACAACACTTTGTGCATTTATGATACTTAGAAAGAACTGCGTGCGTCCCTTTCTGCGATTCGACCGGGAAGTTAGGAAATCTCGACCTTCATACAGCACACAAATTTTGCCGTTTTTTCTAAAATTATTTTCTTAATAAATAATATTATTTTGCTTTATTTAATGTTTAAAATAGTTAGTCATGCTGCTCCTCTATCTAACGTACACTTCATCGTCGCTTGACGATTCAACACAACGCCACAGTCAGCGATCTTAAAAATCGTGCCGCTTTGAAAACTTCATTTTAATCATTTTTCTCCCGAAAACGCCATGTACCATCGTTTTCGCTATTACGATCCTGTTGGCGTTGTCTGAATTTCCCACTAACAAGGGAACCGCAAAAGTCGGCGGAAACCAATCAGAAGTTGGTTGATATAGGGTGATAGGTACTCCTGGGGGCTACTTGAATCCGTTTTAAAAAGCTGCCCGATTGACCTTCTAAGAGTCGAAACTCGATGATTTTGTTTCGCGCGCTCACCACATGGCGCGCAATCCTAGAATAGTGGCAAGGATAAGCTCTACGCTGCCAAGCAACAGAGTGACGCAGCAGGTAAGGTATTGGACTGGCCCGCCCGAAGGCTGTGGTTCAAAACCCCTTGCCCACATTTCTTTTGCAATTTTTTTTCATGATCCACAGTAACCTTTATTTGCAGTATTTGACAACATTTTGGGTAAAATATGATCGGGAGGACATGAAAACATGAGAATTATTGAACATGGTGAAGCGACATGGTGCAATGAAAAAAAAATTTTAAACGATAATTATCATGTTTTCATGTTCTCCCGATCGTATTTTACCCAAAATGTTGTCAAATACTGCAAATAAAGGTTAATAAAGGTTTTCCAGTCCAATGCCTTACCTGCTGCGCCACTCTGTTGCTTGGCAGCGTAGAGCTTATCCTTGCCACTATTCTAGGATTGCGCGCCATGTGGTGAGCGCGCGAAACAAAATCGAGTTTCGACTCTTAGAAGGTCAATCGGGCAACTTTTTAAAACGGATTCAAGTAGCCCCCAGGACCTATCATCCTATATCAACCAACTTCTGGTTGGTTTCCGCCGACTTTTGCGGTTCCCTTGTAAAGCCGTTGAAGCGAGATAGCATTTTCGGTAGTATATAACGGGAGTCTAACGTACCGTTCCCATGGCCACCGATGGCCGCGTGGGCTAGGAGTTTGATCACTAACCGAGGTGACGCTTGTTCGATTCCCCCTCGATGCTTTTTTATTTTGCTGTTTTTTTGTCAATGTTTCAACAACTTGCAAAGAATAGTAGTGATCATTTTTATCGGATTAGAAAGAAAAAAAAACTTTTTAAAACACTAAATACTACTGTGAGAACAGAAACTCTAGCTTTTCGGTGTGCCCCAAATCGAAGAATTACATTCGCATTAGGTTGTTACACGCGGAACGGAAATTATTTTTTTGGCTGAAAAAAAAAATTTTCCGTTCCGCGTGTAACAAGCTAATGCGAATGTAATTCTTCGATCTGGGGCACACCAAGAAGCTAGAGTTTCTGTTCTCACAGTAAATAAGAAAAAATACATGAACTTTCTGGTCACCCCAATATCAGGCATCGTCTCTGCCAATCGCCATACAGTCTAATCAATCGACATCAAGAATAAGAAGTAAACGGAACCACATCGATCAGACGATAAAAAGCTTGATAATTTACAATTGTTGTTTACATTGTATGATTTAAACAAAAAGACGGTCAGCTGTTGACTATTGATTATTCCTCGTTGCTATTTAATTGTTTTTCTGGATTCCCTAATCTTGTCCACCTGACCCTCATTGATCCCTCATTTTCCCTTTCCCCTCAATGCCTTTCTCTTCTCTCGACAGACTTCATCCCTTCCCATCTCCTTCTCCTTTCGCTTTTCCTCTTTTTTCCTTTCATTGACCTAAATCGGGAAAGAAAGTGAGATCCTTCCGTTTTACGAGAGTGAAAACGATGCTAGGAATGCTATCATATCAATTCCCTTTCATTGCACTCCAACTGAAATCGACAGGGAGGGAAAGAGAAGACACTTTATTATTGAAACGTAACGATGAATGGCATTGGAAAAGAGTGAGCAATGGGAGAGAATGGGGTGGGGAAGGGGGGATTGTTCCGATAAGGATGGATGTACAGAGGAGAATCAAGATGGATTGTATATGTGTAGTGAGGAACAATAAAATGGAAGGAGAGGGATATGTCAGTCTGTTAATCTCGAACTCGCTAGAAGGAAAAGGATGAAAGACTAAGATAAGAAATGAAAGAATGATTGCTAGAATGGATGAATCCCGTATTCAAATGGAGAACAATGGAATTGGAGCTACTGAGAGAGAAACAATGAAGAACGAGGCAAGATATCTACTATTTATTTCTTGCCCTTGAGAAGATATTCGAATTGAGGTGGAATAGTGGGGAGAAGATCAGGAGGTGGTTGGAAGTTCTTCGCCAATTTTACTACCTGTAATTTACTCTTTGCTCTAATTAGTCGTAATTAACCTTCGTTCTCCTTCTAATGGACATTATGGGAGATGAGCCATTATGGACCTAACACGATGACTCCCTTGGGGGTCTCACTTCTTCTCAATAGTAGGGAACTGTCTCTTTCCCTTCTCCTCACCTGCTCCTTGAACATATCCAATGCCCCGGCAGTATTGGCCCATCTCTGCAGTCTCTGCAGATTATCTAATCCAATTGTTCGATCGACGTGACCGAGCAATTTGGCCTGTGAATCCAGACGAGTGCTGCCAAGAGCGACCTGGAGAGATTAAAGATCAAACTGGAGAGATCAATTATCAATCTGGAGAGATCAAAGAGATTGCGACATTAAAAGGGTTGCAAAATAAGGGTCTCTTCGTATCTCTACGACATAGATGATCACAAAAGGTATGTCATGGTTGAATATGCAATTGGTATGAGTGAGTGAATGATGTACCTCTAAAACGTCGAAAAGAGCAGTTTCAATGGGTGTTCCACTCTCGAAATGAGTGATTGCTTGATTGAGTCCTTCATCAGCATGAGAAAGAGCACGGAGAAGAGCAGAAGGACGAACCTCAAGGGTTATCAATTTATTCCCATTTCATTCCATTTCTCTCTTACCGTAGTGGCTGGATTCTGTGTTGTCTCGAATGAAGATCCCCCTTGGAAGGAAGATTCCTCATACTCCGATAGTCCAGCAGCATCTCCACCCAATCCAACAGAAGGAACCGGAGGAGGGATAGCTGATCCCATCGAGACAGGAGGACCATATCCATCTCCAGTGGGACCAGCACGATTGGGAGTCAATGCTGATTCACCCGTGAATTCAACTGGAGCTAAAAGGAGAACGAATTACTATTTGAAGAATATAAGTGGATCACGTCCCTACCATATAATTCTTTATTATATTATTACCTTCTTCTTCTTCAGTTGGCATCATCTTTGGTTGTTGTCTTGGTCTGGGAGGGGGAGCAGGGGCTGACTCCTCGAACCCTCCCCCACCTCCACCGAACGGAGATCCTCCTCCTCCACCGAATCCACCTCCTCCTCTTCCGAAACCTCCACCACCTCCTCCGAAACTCCCTCCACCTCCACCACCGCCAAATCCTCCCCCTCCTCCTCCTCCAGATCCGAATCCTCCTCCAAATTCCTTGGGAGGGGCAACGGGTCTCAATCCAGAGTTCTGTGGAACGACAAGACTCTCAGTTTCTTCTGCAGTGGGCGCAGGGGGTGGAGTGGGACGAGGACGGGGACGAGAAGTAGATGGAGGAGGGGGAGGAGGAAGGGGGACTGTCTCAATCACTGAATTATCCTCCCATGGGGGACGAGATGGATCTCCACCGACTGAGGGACCGAGACCAGAATCCCCCGTATCCACTGACACATCTGAATTCAAATCGATCATCATTTCACCAATCCATGAGCCTTTCAGTTCGCTCTTCGAAGTTTTCACTAGATTTTATAGGGTATTATTCTATTTTCTCCCCATGCTTAGTTCCTCTCCCCTCTCTCCTCACCATTTCTGGGTCCATATGCCTTGTGTGTCTCTGATCCAGCAGCGAATCTCTTGGGGAAAGACGAAGACTCAGATCTATATCCATATCTTTCTCTGGCTGCATTTTGGAATGGAGTCAAATGCGCATATTGAGGAGGGATTGGAGACTTCTTCTCTCCGGTTTCCTCTCCTGCAATTATATCGTTCATTCATTTCCTCATCTCTTCCAACTCACCAGGTCTTCTAATCCTCAATCTCGGTCTATTATTCAGTTTCCGACTCAATTTATAGTTCCTTGTCTGGGGCGTTGTCCTCTGTCTATATCCATTCACTGTAGTTGTCGTCTCTTGTATCTTGTTCTCTTCTCCCCATGATGCTCCTTCTCCTTCTCCATTCTCCTCCCATGGTGCAACTGATCCTCCTCTAGTAGATCCTGTACCAGTACCAGCTTCCCATGAAGGAGCACTGGCTGATGGATGTGATGGTTGTTCCCAAGGTGGAGACACTCCCCCTCCCCCTCCTCTGCCTCCACCAAACTCATTGGAAGGAGTTGATTCTCCTGCTGGGAATGATGACTCCTCTACTGTATCTTGCACTGATTGGATAGATGGTTCAACTTCCGTTTGATAGGGCATTCTTATTCCTCTTCTTCCTCCTTCTACGATTGTATCAGGAGAAGTGATGGAAGCCTCCCTTCTAATGGCTGATCTGTATCCACTATGACGATCCTCTTGTGGGGAAGATATCACAGGGGATCGATCAGATTCCTCGTCTATCGATCGATGGGAGAATATCTCAGAATGGACTGTCTGATGGGAATATGGACGAAATGGAACTGAAAGGGAAAAGATCCATGTCTTAATCAATCGATCACAATAGGTGAGTATCCACACACAGAAAACGGCGTATTAATTTTAACATCGAGGTGTGCTCGAGGAGGCACCACTCACACAAAACGTATTAAATATAATACTTTTTGCGTGCGTGGAGCCCCCACGAGCACACCTCGGTATTAAAATTAATACGCCGTTTTCTGTGTGCACCAGAGTGACCATGATGTTTCATTGAACTATGGTGGTTAGTCTAGCAAGGAGAGTCTCAATGTAATACCGGGTGATTGTTCCTCTAAGGTTCGCAGTATGGGGCCGTTGATTCTCGGACGAGAAGAAGAATCGCGTGATCGAAATTGAGAAGAAGAAGAAGAGTGATGGGAGATCCCTTTGTCATCCTTAGATTGAATAGACATTTCAATTGAGAAGGAGAAGTGAAGGGAGGAGGAGGAGGAATATCAATTGAGAGAAAGGTTCATTGACAAACATTGAAACAACTGTGGGAATGGAAGAAGTAATTTCCAGATTCAAAAGATTGAACTCACGGAATCAGTGGAGGGAGAAATTCCAAAGGAAGGAGGAAGATTGTGAGGGAGATTGGTGTGAGGATCACGGATTGCTATCTGGAAAGAGAAAGGAGTAGTTCCATTCACTTTCGATCTATGATGATTGAGATAGAGGTGGTGTTAGAATGAGTGAGTTAGATGGTGATGGTGCAAGAGAGAGAGAGAGAGACATAGAGAGAGAGACAGAGAGAGAGAGAGAGAGAGAGAGAGAAGGAAGGTAATGGACAGACGTGGGGTCTTCTCCGATGCATTGGAGGGGCGACTGCACGAGGGAGAAGAGAAGGAAGAAGAGATGAATCAGTTGGAGGAGGAGGAGGATTGAAGGATGGAGTGGATTCATCTCTTTCCATTGATGATAGAACACGAGGAGATGGCATAGGAAGAGTCTTGAATCGAACTCCCAATTTTCGCCATCGAGCCTGCAATTGACTTCAATTCCCATATGGTCTTTCGTTACTTGTGTCATTCACAGGTTCATTTCAATCTTATGGAGATCAAGAAAACAATTCATCCCCTTATTATGCTCATCTCAGTAATTAGGAATGAACATGCTTAGTCACTACGACCTTGGTATGACTAATGAGATGAGAGATCTATCTAGTTGTTGATGGATAAGCAGATGATATGGGAGAGGTCAAAGGATGGCCTTTACCCCTCATGGCTAATGGGAGTATTCCATGCTCTTCTCTCGATTGAAAGAGAGAGAAAGAGAGAGATCTAAGCAATGGCTATCTCTTTCTGCCTTTGATATACCGGAATGAATGGATTCTCTTCTCTTCTCGCTCACTATGGATTGACTGGCACAAATTGTCGTGAAATGAATCGATTGAGTTGAGATACGAGAAGCAGATAGAGAAGAGAAGAATGGATTGAGGGAAAGCGAGAACAGAGGAAGGACGAAGAGAGGGGGGGGGGAGGGGGAGGGGGGGAGGGGGATGACCTTCCTGGCATTGAGTTCAAAGGGTATCTCTCACCTCCATCCTTCTCCTTCTATTCTCGTCTAACTCTTGACTTGTGGTGATTCTCCCCTCTTCATCTCTACTCAGATAGGGACGATGAGATCGACTCCGTCTCGTCTGCTCTTTTCTCTGAAGTTCACTCTGAAGTTGTTGAAGGACAAGAGAGGAAGGACTCGAGTGGACACATTCAGGGTGCATTCCACTCCATCTCTCTATGTGTGTTTAGTGGTTGATCGAACGAGTTGAGTGAGGATGAAACGAGTAAAGAAGACGACAGTGCAGCTTATATCCAGTGGACACTGAGACTAGAGAGAAGGAGGGAAGGAGGTGGTAGGGAAAGGGGTGAGGGGGGAGGGGGGGGGGTGGAGATACCTGGGATGGAACGTTGATGGAGTTATCCTCCACTGATCGTGCTAGAGGAAGAGAAGAATGAAGAGATGAGGATGGAGATTCCTCCACTATGGGAAGGGGAGATCGATAATCATTCGAGGGACGAAGGACTCTCAATCGACGAATTCCGAAGAGACGCCGATGAGAATAAGGGGCATCACCCTGCTGAAATGGTGATGGATGATGGATGGATGGATGATCCATCCCGAATGATGTCTCAT
Organism: Pristionchus entomophagus; assembly: GCA_036245825.1. NCBI lineage: Eukaryota > Metazoa > Nematoda > Chromadorea > Rhabditida > Neodiplogasteridae > Pristionchus > Pristionchus entomophagus. Next base: position 19,265,689 of record BTSX01000001.1, on the reverse strand, counting down.
CTACCCTTCCTTTCTCTTTCTCTCTCTCTCTTTACTCAATAAGAGTCCTACCCCTTTCTACTTAGTCATAGTGCTCTCTTCCTTTTTCTCTTCTCTTCCTTCCGTTATAATGCTCACTTAGACCAGTCGGAGGATGGCAAGGGTGACTAAAAGAGAAGGAATTGCGCAAGGATTTGATGAATTGAGAGGAGAAATCACTAGAAGATCGAGAAAAGAAGAGGATATCGAGACAGGATGAGGAGATACTCTTTACGGTTTATGAAGGAGAAAAGAGAGAAAGAAGAACAATAAATGAATTGGTGAGAGGAAGGAAGAGGTAGAAGGAGATTGGCATCAATCGAATAAATGAATGAATTAATATGGCAAAATTGGAATGAAACAGATCGATTCCGCTTGGACGAATTTGATGTGGGAATTGGCAGTGAGGAAGACAATCTTGGATGAGATCATTACAGTCAGGGGACATTACAATATCCCCAGACCTTTTTAGTTGCACTAAATCGGAAGTGATCTTGAACGAAGAAGGGAAGACTTTGGAAGGAAAGAAGGGAATATGGATAACGTAGACTCGAGGATGAAAAAGAGATGAAGAAGCGGCGGTGTGAATGGAATGAAAGAGAGATGAGAATTATGAATGGCAGGAGAATTGAGGAGAATGAAGAAGAATTGGATAGAAGCGATATTGAGAGGCATTGCGCAAGAATGATTGAATTGGAAGGACGGGGAGAAAAGGGCAGAATCGGGCGTCAAGGAGTACCTCTACACTAGTAAATGAAGAGAAACATACAGGTGTCACTACTCCGAGGAGGTGAACTCCTATTAGAAGTAGGAGTAACCTCCTCATGGAATAACGAGTCTGATGAGAGAATGAGACTCGAGGGAGGGAAGGAGTGATCTAAATAGAAGAAGAGATGATATCACTGGATTGAGACCAATTGGTACATTGGAATGGGGAAACGAAAATGGGGATTATTGGAAGACAACAGAGAAAAGAGGAAAAGACTGTGAAGAGAAGAAAGAGACGATCAAAGGAAAGGCGGAGCTTACGGTAGAATGAGGGGGAGTAAGAGGGAGGGGGAGGGGAGGTGGAGGGGAGGGAGGATAGACCCCTGAGGGGAGGATGGACCATGCCATCCATCCAAACTGGTAGATTATAGAGAGTGAGAGAGATTCCATGCCATTCCAAATGGACTTTGTGAGAGAAAGTAGTGGAAGGAAGAGGGAAATATGGATATGAATAGGGAGTAAATTAGGGGTACTTGAGGGGTAGGAGGGGGGGGGGTAGGAGGAGGGATGGTTCCGGTCACTTCTACCATTGTGAGTGTGGCTTGTCTCGAGAATGTGTGAGGATTCCAATTACTTTACTGTGAGAGACTGGAGATACTCGCGAAACTGTACAAATACGGGGATGAATTATAGAGTGAAGATACACTCGAAGAAGAGAAGGAAGATATGAAGAAGGAGAGAGATAGATTAACGATGATCAACAAAATAACTACTAGAGTTCAGCATACATTGGCTAGTAATGAGACCGTAGAAGAGGAAAGGGAGGAGGAGGGGGAGGGAGGGGGGGGACTGTCTAATGTCCCTCAGACACTAGCTTATCGTATGCATCCGTAGTGAGGAAGTCGGAGAGTTTCTCTTCGGTCACGAATTTCTCGAGTAGATCAGCGGCCTCAGGCAGTCGAGAGACGACGGATCCCGCTCTGGAAGAGAAGGAGTCAAGGGGGGAGGGGGGGGGGAAGGGGGTTGGGGGATCACCTGATGAGTCTCCTCTCAGTCTCAGCTGCGATAGTCTGCTTCACTAGTTGAGCATCGACAGTGCGACCATCTAAAGGAATCCCTTCAGTTCTTCTAATTGGGACACGGGGGAACGATGGTTTGTTCTTAGAGTGACACTGATCACTCTTCTCTTCTTCCATTTGTGTTGTGAATGGAGACAGTTTAGTGGATGTCTCACTGCTTTTCTCTCTCATGACATGGGGGATAATCCCTTCCCTTCTCTTTTCACTCAAATGACTATTGAGAGAGAGAGAGAGAGAGAGAGAGTGCCATAGTGAATGGATGATCTCAAGGGGAAGACTCAGTCTCTCACCTTCCAATTTAGCATCGTGATGGAGCCATTGCCATAGTTGAGCACGAGAGATCTCGGCTGTTGCTGCATCCTGAATTGATTGATCTTTGATCTTTCCCCTTCTATCTTCTCGTTACCTCCATTAGATTGTAGAGAGGAACACATCCCACTCCACGAAGCCACGAATCGAGATATCCTGATGATATTATCATTTCGGTAATTGAAAAGTGCCCGATAAGCTGGGAATGATTGGTTATGTAAGGGGATAATGGATCTGGAAGGGGGTGGGGGAGCAGGAGGAGCGGAGCGGGGGGGGGGGGGTCCTCTTCCCTCTCTCGATTCTCCCTATCTCTCTTTCTCGTGTAAGATCGGGAATAAGCGAGATCACTTGGGAGCACAACATTGAGAAGAGAAGAGAAGTGTTGAATGAATCCGGTTGAATTGAAGCTAAGAAGAAGAGAAAGAAGGGAATGAAGAGTAGGAAGAGAAAGATTGGCACGCGAGGCATACTTATGTTCACGATTGAGCAATCGAAGAAGGGATGAAAGAGGGAGGGAGAAGGGAGGAGGAGGGGGGATCATAGATGGAATGAGTATCCATCAACTAACCAAGTGTCACAGAGATATTCCTTCTAAATCCAGCTTCAGTTCTAGTTCCTTCAGGAATGGCAATGAGATCGGAAGCACTCGTATTGAGACTGAGTTGTTTGGAGATCTGATTGGGACCAGACATTCCCTCGAAGACCTGCAATTCCCTCCTGAATCATGACTACTTAATCTCCCTTCTCTACCTGTCTTGCCACAGGGACCAGATCGGGATGGGCCACCCAAGTTCCATCGTGTCCATCGGTCATCTCCCTTTCCTTGTCTGCCCTCACTAGATTGAGAGCCTTCTCATTGGCAACGGAGTCGAATTTGATAGGAATCTGAGCTGCCATTCCACCCATTGCTGCTACCTGAAGTAGCGAGAGAGCCATCTTATGGAGGCGGAGGGGAGGGGGGGGGGAGGGGAGGGGGAGGGGAGGGCGATACTCACATTCCTGGCATGGCAAGTTCTGATGCTCTCGAGGGCGTATGATCGAAGGAAGGGAGCAGTCATAGCTGGACAGCAAAGATCAATGAGAGAAGGAGGAAACTAGTCACTCACTGATCTGGAATCTGTCGGGAAGAAGGAATTTGCGATGATTCTGGAAGGTTTTGATGTATGAGAAGATATAGTCCCATCTGCCACAGTTGAGTCCCACGCAGTGATTGCGAAGAGCGTGGATTATCTCGTTCATCTGAAATGAATATTCATTTAGTAAATAATCTAATTGATTGTGTCCTCTAATGCCTTATTCTCATTATCTTTCATTTGGATGAGAGTGGATACCTGGAATGAGGCGAGAAGATGCTCGATGAGTACAGTACACTTGATTGATCCTCTCGGTATTCCGAGGGAATTCTCTGCCTCTTCAAAGATATCTGCCCACAATTGAGCTTCTTCAGCAGATTGAAGTTTGGGAAGATAGAAGTAGGGACCAGATCCACGAGAGAGAAGCTCCTTTGCGTTGTGGAAGAAGAAGAGGCCGAAATCGAAGATGGAACCAGAGATTGGTTGACCATGGATTTGGACGTGTTTCTCAGGGAGATGCCATCCACGAGGACGAACCTTCAGAACTGAAAGGGGGAGGGGGATTGGATGATCAGGGACATCACTACTCAAAAGACTCTATTTATCACGTCAGTTCGAATTAAATGAAGAAAAAAAACATACCAGCAGGTTTCTCCTTGACATTGTATTGTTTCTTGCTGACTGGATGAGTATATGAGATCTCTCCTCTCACTGCCTCATACAGATTGATCTGTCCTTCCAATTGATTTCTCCAAGTGGGAGAGTTTGAATCCTCGAAGTCAGCCATGAATACATTGGCACCCGAATTGAGGGCATTGATGATCATCTTCCTCTCAGTCGGTCCAGTTATCTCCACACGACGATCCTGATAATTAAATCACTTATATGGTCTCCTCGTGTACAGTATACCTTGAGATCATCAGGAATGGCAGCTCCCTTCCACGATAGATCCTCTCTGAGGGCCTTAGTGGAAGGATCGAAGTCAGGGACGATTATTCCATTATTGAGATCATTCTGGACTGCTTGTCTCTTCTTCAGAAGAGCCAATCTCCTTCCATTGAATTTCTCATGGAGATTAGAGAGAAATCGAAGGGCCTCCGGAGTCAGAATCTTCTCATCTCCATGCATTGAAGGAGCAGTCAACTGAAAGGGATGAGGGATTGATCTTTGATCTCTCTTTCTCTCTTTTCTTCTCTCACCGTGACAATCTCTTCATCAGCAGCCGAGGTAGTGGGAGTACCATGGAATTGAGATTCCTCTGTTGATCCAGTGAGGGCAGTCGTGGAGGAGGAACCACCTGAAGGAGGAGAGGGATGGAGGTGGGGGTTAGTGAGGGGGGAGGGGTGGGAGAAGGGGGGGGGGGGGCTCACCAGCTGCAGCATTGGCGACGTGATCGAAGTATCCAGTGCCCACTTCTCTCTGATGCTTCACTGCTGTGTATCCGTGTCTGCAATTCACCCATCTCATTCCTTCTCGTCTCACTCGAAACTGGAATCAAACGTACTTCTCAGCAGCGAATTCCTGTTGTTGGAGTGCCGAGTAGGCCAGCATTCCATGTTCTTTGTATTGTCTTGCGAGATCGAACATTGAGAAGGAATTGGCATGGAATCCAGCCAGTGTTATGAACTGGTACTTGAAGCCCATCGCACCCAACTGAAATTGAGAGGATTGATCAATTTTAACACAAATATTTTTTTATTAAACGGACCTCCTTCTGGAACTTCTCCATCTGAGCGGGTGAAAGATGCTTCTGCCAATTGAAGGAAGGAGAGCAATTGTAAGCAAACATCTTATCGGGATATACCTGGGATATCGATTGATTGGCGAAGGAAAATAAATGAATAGGTACCTTCCTGACCCCCTCAGCGAATTCCTTGGCGTCAGCGATGGTTGGATGGGAAGTTTCCATCCAGATAAGATCACAGTAGGGAGCATATTCAATTGCTCGAGTGACACAATACTGAACTGCTGTCTCGTCCTTTAGACTGAAAAGAGGAATGGAGGAGAGAAAGAGAGACGAAAGACTTCTTCGTCCAATTCATAGAAAATATCTAGATGTATTAAACACTATAAAAAAAACTAGCCGGAAGAATCCTTCGGGTGTTCGTCCTGCCTTTCTATCGATGAATGGATGATCTCTTTCATCAATGTCACTGAAGAGATCAAAGATCATCAATGAGATCATCTTCTCTTCATCTCACTTGGTAAGGAGTCTACTGGACTCAGCATCGGTTCTTGCTACAATGATAGTGGGAGTTCCACACACATCTGCTGCCAATCTAGCTGCTGAGAGATGACGGATGTGTTGAGCAGTCGGAATGAGAACCTGCGGGAGGAAATAGAAGGGTAGGTCAGGAGGGGAGGGGGGTGGGAGGGGGGAGGGGGGGGGAGGGGGGGTACCTTTCCTCCCATGTGCCCACATTTCTTCTCTGATCCCAATTGATCCTCGAAGTGAACTCCAGCTGCTCCTGCTTCGATGTATGCCTGAAGATAAGTATTCATATATGGAATAATAGATCATCCACTATCACATCATCATTGTAGCTCCCCCATTCTTCCGTTCGATTTGCCCTCCTATTCTCCCATCATCATTCGCGTCTTATTTACCACTCTTCCCATTGATCAGTGTTGGGTGGAAAGTGCAGACAGTTGTCGTTGGGGGACTCTAAAGGACTTTGTACCTCCCCCCCCCCCCCCCCCCCCCCCCTCCTCTCTGATTTGGTTTCGCAGACTCAAAGTGCTATTCCGTGTCTCTCAGTGTAAGATAGCCATTGGTCAAGGGAAGAGATAAGGAAGGTGAGAAGCCCTCCCTCTCTCTACTCACATCTCCCTCCCTTCACTGAAGCCCTCCCTCTCTCTACTCACATCTCCCTCCCTCCACTGTTTCATCCAATGGATGTTGACCATGGTTTCCCCTCTAGATTCTGCATAGGAAAGACGAGTGAAAACAACATCCTATTCTATTCTCGCCACTTTTTTGACTGATAAGAAGATGTTGATCAGTGATTGGTTGAACGAAGAGAAACAACAAATGGACGGAAGAGGGTTGTGGGGGGGGGGAGAGGGGGGGGGGGGGGAGGGGTAAGACATACCTTCATCAGTTCGAAGCAATTCAATGCTCCTCCGAATCCAGCTTCAGCATCAGCTACAATGGGGGCATACCAATCCCTTTGGGCAAGATAATCTTCTGCTTCTACTGCTTCGATCTGAATAGAGAAGAGATGAGAACATCGAGAAATTCCATCCCTCATCTACCTGATCTGCCCTTCTCAATGATCTATTGATCTTCCTGCATAGATCGGGTCCAGAATTGGCAGGATAGAGGGACTGATCAGGGTACATATCACCAGCTGAGTTGTTATCTGCTGCTACTTGCCATCCTGAAAGAGAAGAAGATGAAGGAAATCATTCCTTCTCCTGGTATCTCTTCTATCCCTTCTGCCCCAGTGATACAATGGTGTGACGAGAGTGTTTAGTCCCCTTATCAGTGGATATCAGCATGTTCTCTTAAGGGGCAATAGCATGACCACCTACCCCCTCCCCCCCCCCCCCTCTCTCCCCCCTCCCCCTCCCCCTCCCCCCTCCCCCCTCCCCCCTCCCCCCTCCCCCCTCCCCCTCCCCCCTTCTCTCCCTATCTTCGTCTCTCTTCTCTCCAGCTCAGCTAATAAACGTTGGTCAGTTCGTCGAAGTAAACAACTCTATCACTATTGTCTCTACTGATAGCCTCTCATTCTCTTTTCCCTTGGCCGAATAACTATGCTCTACTCTCTCTCTTATCAATGAGGGAACACCCATTCTCTTCCACGACTGATACCAAGCTAGAACTCTCCCGTCGATAAGATACTGAATAATCAATCTCCCATCTTTTTAATCTCCAGTACCTGATAGATAGATCGCCTTCAGTCCAGCTTTGACCATCTGTACTGCTTGATTTCCAGTCTGAGCTCCGAGGGCAGGAACGTATGGTTCAGTGTGGAGGAGTTGCCAGAGTTTATTCGCCCCTCTCGTAGCAAGAGTATGCTCGATATCAATGGAACCTGAAGGGGAGATAGGTCAATGAGAGGGAGAACAGAGGTCATCGGTGAATGGATACCTCGTAGTTTGAGTACATCTTCCACTTGATATGGTCGTTGAATACCAGCGAATCGACCCTTCGGCGCTGCTTTGACCAACTGAAAGAAGAAGATTGGAATGAGCTTGAGAAGGATTACGGTAGATGAGAAGGGAGGAGAAATGGAGGGGGAGTGGGAAACATACATCGTAGAAGTTCTTTCCCGTCTGTCTTGCTGCCATGACTGATTGAGGTTGAACTGAAAGTGATGATGAGTCTAGTCGAGTTTATAAGGAACGGAGCAAAGGGGGCGGAGTCAGGAGATAGTAATAAGAAGAGAAGAGAAGAGGGATAGAGATGAGACACGTGAATACAAAGAACGATCAGTGAATGGAAGGAGGGAAACAGCTGAGGATGAACTATGGACTATGATGGGATGAAGGTTCCATCACAATCCAGAGATCAATCAACTATTTGGTTCAGAGAGAGAGATATAGTCTGGTACCAGGAGATATTATCTATCGATCAGAGTCTACCGTATTCTAGAGATGAAGACTGCATTGCATCAGTCTCATTCTTTAGAGAGTGGGAGGGACTCGTAGTGAAGATTGAGAGTGAGAGAGAGGAGAAGGGGCAATTCCTTTAGATGACTAGAGGACTCAATATTACACTGGAGAGTAAGAAGAGGAAGAGAAGTGACCAGTCCATCTCCACTCCCGACACTAAAGGGTACGAAGGGAATGAAGATGAGTTGATCTATTGGACGGAGAGAGAGAGAGATCAGAGGATGGATGGGAAGACTGAGATGGGGGATTCCCCGTTTCGTTGTTTATTGTGATTGAGTTGTGATGTCTTCCTTCTTTCCCTCGAATGATCAGTGAATGGATCATAATGATATTAGAGAAGGCCAAGGAGGACGAGATAACCATGTAATTCCCTCTATCGTTTAGAAGGTGGGAGGATGCAATCTCACACATGGTTGGACTGTTTATCAATGAGAAGGAGGGAGGGGGCAGAGGGAGGGACAAAGTACGAAGAGTGTAGTACGGCTTCAGTGATATAAGTGAGACGGGAAAGAGGAATGGATCACATGGGGATGGGAAATGTGCAGGAAACACTGGGAAAGACGAAAGCAGAATTTGATCGAGTGACAAATGGATAGTAATCAAGGAGTTATGAGTGAAAGATGAGCGACATTGAATGAGGTGACATTAATAATCATATTATGATCTAAGCTCGTGATTCCTATTTGAAAGACTCTGTAAAACAATACATAATTAAACTGAAAAAAACTTCATATTCTAGTCTAAGATCAGTCGAAGAAATTGGATGAAGGAGATTGCAATGGAGAAAATCGAGAAGAATCAGAAGGAGAAACAGATGAAGTCGATGATGAAGATGATGATGAAGATTGAGAAGAAGAAGAGGAAGAAGGAGATGAACCTATAGAACCTCCAGACCGCCCTCCATTACTGAATCAACACATCATTTATCATTCAAGAACTGAATATTATTCACCTGTCTTGTCTCCTAATTCTATCGTTGATTCCCTTCAATTCACGGTCAATTGTAGACAGATCAGAGAAGGGAGAACGAAGATTCTGGAAAGTCTCGACATCTCGTTTTTATCTCTGTTCCAAAAGTGACCACTTATCTCTTCCTCCTATCGTTCAATGAACCAACACAAAAGGCTAACCTCTCTAATTCGATCGATTATCCCAATTCGATGTACACTTCTTCCTTTAGCATCTCCAATGAGTCCTAAACGAAAGAAGATTAATCATCGAGGTAGGTCTACTAATGGAAGTGTATCTTCTTTTCTTCCTTCCTTCCTCTCCTCTCACCTCGGGAATCTTTCCCTTCCATTTTCTGCCTTCCACTTCAATTGCTTCCCGAATAACGCTGAAATTCAATCAATTAATAAAACAAATGAAAATTTTTCCGATTATTGAAACATCTTCACACTAAAGATTACTGACTGATCAGAGAATAGTCCTCGATCGATAATCCTTGAGAAGAGTTCATTTTTGAATTGAAGGGATAACTCGATTTCTCTCGCTTTCACAGGGTGAGAAGGTCTTCGAGATTCCCGTCGATTGGGAATGGGAAGAGAAGAAGAAGGAAGAGAAGGACGGAGTGGAGCGTGCTGGAATCACCTTATTACGTTTATCATTACTTTTGAAATAAAGGGAAAATTAATGTCCCGTGTAGACATGTCAGTGGAAGATTACCTCAATTATGGCAGGCGATCTCCTCCTGGGTGGTTGATAATGACGGGATTGGAGTAGAACAGAAGATACGACAGGACCAAGGGGAAGACGAAGGGATCGATGCATCTTCCCATCTTCTGAGACTGGTGAGAACTGATGGGAAGGAGGACGGGATGGAGCACCCTGCAATTATCATTTGGAAACTGTGATTCAATCGCTGGGAATAATGATAGACTGGGAGAAGATAGATGGTTGATCAGTGGGCTGTCAGCTGTGATCTTCCTTCGATCAGTGATGTGACCCAGAGAAGAAGGAAAGAAGTAACACTCTAATGCTTTACGATGCTTTTCTCGGTTCGCAACACAGAGAAGGAAGGAAAGTTCACTGATCGAGAGATGGAAGGGGGGAGGGGGAATGGTTGGATGGGAGATGGAAGGGGAGTCTCACCCTTGATCTGAGTCGATTGATGGCATCGGCCGAATTGGCACGACGGGGGATATAGTGTATACCTGAAGGAGAAGGAACATAATGAACAACACAGATGAAAGAGGAAGAAGTGCATCATCACTTATACTACACACTATGCGATATTGGCACAAGATGTATTGAAAATAGGACTTACTCTTGGGACTATTATACATTGAGAAGGGAGGACTAGTGTCTATGACAGGACTTTGTCTCTGATAGAGTCGATAGTGATGGGAGAGTATTTCTTCAGGGGAATGAGACCATCCCCCTGTGAGATCACGACGAGACTCCCTTGATGGACCCCTTGACATATGGAATGAGAGAGGGAGAGAGGTGGGGCGGGGGGAAAGGAAGAGAGGGAAAGAGAGAGAGAGGAGTGTCCTTTCCCACCCTAGTCTGGAAGGGAGAGAGGGAGAGACTCCATGGCAACAGAAGAGAAGGAGGGAGAAGGGGACACTCTGGTAGGGTTCATACTCATTCCTTTTATTAGTTATTCAAACGAGAAGAACAGGTGATTGCACTCCTATACGAAAACAATTGGATATGTACAATACGAATATGGATGAGGATTCCCTCTTTGTTCTATTGGGATAAAGAAGGAAGGAATTTCCTACATCTCTACATCTTAACATCATCCAGATCTGATGCGTCATTGTCACTCCATGACGGATTCTTCACATTCACAGAAAGTTGAGAATTCCTTCTCGATCTTGCTTCCAATTCCAATTCCTTCTCGTGGAATTTACGCTCTTTCTCCTGAATAGGAGGAATGTTCTGAAAATTGGGCATTCGGATAAATAAGTAGGAACCTGTTTGAACTCCTTGGCATATTCCTCAGTATCATCTTCATGATTGTATGCTCTATTCTCATATTCCTTGAGTGAACTCTTTGTCTGCTTCCGAGATGAATTCCCCTTTATCGCCTGCAGTTAACTGTACTATTTGTTCGTTCCCGAGATATCGAAGTATCAAATTTTACTCCGAGTTCACAGACGATAAGAATAAGTGAATGGAACGAACCTCTGGGATGTGCTGTAGAGTCTTGATAACTTCTAACTCGAATACTTCCCCTTGAGGGACAACGAACGTACTCGGTCTGCGAGAATCACCTGAAGAATAAAGATTATCCAGTTTGTTCGAATGTATCTTATCTACGGAAGATTGATATATGTTGTATAGAAGGGAATGGATATACCCTTGAACATCCATGGCGAATCAACGATCTTTCCCTTTTCAATAGCAGCCTCGACTGCCTCCATCTCCTTCCTTAGCTCTTCTCTTCTCTCAACTTGATTCACCTTGTGACCTGCTGCCAATCTATAAACAACCAAATGAACTCACTATTATAGGAACCAATTGATAATCTCATATATCTACTTGATAAGTGCCTTTGGGATGGCATTCTCTAGTCTTCCATAGTTCGCTTCAACCATCTGATCCATGAGTGCCTTTCCCTTTGTCTCTGGTTGGAGGAAGAATCCAAGAACGAGAGTGATTAGAATGAGAGCCGAGAATAGTGAAGATAAGAGAAGAGATGGAAGGATGAGAATACCTCAGGGATGATGAATGCACCAAGGGAATATGATTTGAGGACTGGTTGAAGGGCGATCACTCCCACGATTGAACCCAAGTGTCTCAATGAGCCCAATCATCTTCTTTCTTTCTATCTCTCGTCTTACTTGACAGATTGGATGAATCCGAATGCAATACATCGAATGACAGTCGGATATCGTTGAGTTGTCACCTTAACATACATCGGTTACCAAACCTATAACCAAGATGGATTTTTCATTGAAGTTTTACTCCTCGAAATATCGAACGTTTTCCATGGTCGTTACGATTGTGCAATTCCCTTATAAGGCCGTTTGCGTAATAGTCGAACAAAGCTTGGCACAGCAAAAAAATCAAATATGCTCAAAAGTTCGTCCTAGGGATAACTTTTGATTCTGAATCGCCTGGCATTTTCAGTTTTTCGATCAGAAGCTTCTGAATCCCGGTACGACGCGACGTCGATTTTGCAAAATTCTTGTTATTCGATCAAAACTGCCCCGCGAGAGGTTAAAATAGTGCCAAATCCCACGTTCCCGACCAGAATTTAATTCTCTACAAAATGAAAAAAAATTTAGGCTCTACCTTTTTTCGTTTTCGAGAAAAGTCGTTTTTTGTCAATGGATCGGCGCGACCAAATCCCTCGGCCAGTTTGTAGAGAATCTTTTCCTGATCATTTTGGTATATAAGGTTACGCATTTGACTACCTGCGAGATAACCGGCAACCTAAAACCGCGGCTAACTCGCGTTTTTTGTTGTTTTCGATCACAACTTTTTTTTTTCGAAGTTTCAGGTTCTCTAACATAGAAAATTCGGTTTGGACGTGAAAAAATACGTCAGAAAATTATATAGTCATGTATTTCTGAGAATACGACTTTTTCGACCCCGGTTTTGGTTCCTGGTTCCGTATTCCTGGTTTTTTTTGGGTCAAAAAAGTCATATTCTCAAAATACTCGAGTATATTATTTTCGGACGCTTTTTTCACGTGCAACACGAATTCTATCGTACTTAAAAATAAATTTACATTTTTTTGCATTTTGCTGGTTCGATACTAAATATTGTAAATAGTGTTTCTTATTTTTGTCCACCCCGAATTCCGGGCAAATGCAAAAATCTGACGGTGAAATATTCCTCGAAATACGATTAAAAAGAGAGCACTTGTTATGAAAATTGAAAATAAATTGGACTTACGGTAGGGACGAGGGCTTTAATCAATACTACTGTAATCTTTACTATTCTGCTCTATTTTTAATCGTATTTCAAGGAATATTTCACCGTCAGATTTTTGTATCTGCCCGGAATTCGAGGTGGACAAAAAAAAAAGATACAATAATTATAATTTTTTAGTCTCGAACCAGCAAAATGCAAAAAATGTAAATTATTTACAAAATGTAAATTTGTCCGGGGAATGTTTACAAAGTACGATATGTTCGAAAGAAAAAATATCTTCGAAAGAAAAAAAGTTGTGATCGAAAAACATCAAAAAAACGCGAGTTGGCCGCGTTTTTAGGTTGCCGGTTATCTCGCGGGGTAGTCAAATGCTTAACCGTATAGATATACCAAAATGATCAGGAAAAGATTCTCTACAAACTGGCCGAGGGATTTGGGTCGCGCCGATCCATTGACAAAAAACGACTTTTTCTCGAAAAGGAAAAAAGGTATACCGGTAGAGCCTAATTTTTTTTCATTTTGTAGAGAATTAAATTCTGGTCGGGATCGTGAGCACTATTTTGACCTCTCGCGGGGCAGTTTTGATCGAATAACAAGAATTTTGCGAAATCGACGTCGCGTCGTATCGGGATTCAGAAGCTTCTGATCGAAAAACTGAAAACGCCAGTCGATTCAGAATCAAAAGTTATCCCTAGGACGAACTTTTGCTGTGCCAGGCCCTGTTACACTTCTACTGACTCTTACGCAAACGGCCTCCTATAATATTTGGTATTTACGCTTTAAATACAGTACAGTGCAAAAGTCTTGGGACGTTTTTTTTAAAAAAAAAAATGCCATAACTTCTTTCAAAATTGAGATAGAGACCCACGGTTTGAAGCATTAGGTAGCCCATCTGTTGGAAAATAACTACCTAATATTGAATCGTATCCAGCTCTATAATTGATTTTTAGGCAAAATTGCAGCGGACAAGCTATATTCAAAAAATGACTAGTCTTTTTTGTACAACTTCAAATATCTCGTGCAGGTAGTACCACCTGAGGTGTGCGCAATCCACATTGAGGCAAATTGATCGCATTTCAAATAAGGTCAGCAGAACCATTTAAAAAAAAAAAAAAGAAATTTATGAAAAATGATGCCATTGTAGTTCTAGTTGAGCTACATCTTCCATATTTCGTAGGATATGTCTATACTGAGACATAACTGGTTGAAATTTTAAAAGAGCACTTGCGGCGAAAAATCGTTTTTTCGAAAAGTTCAATTTTGGGTCCCTCTAAACTCCCCAGCCACTGCCGATAAAAATCAACCAATCGAACATTTCTTTTCCGAGTTCCTCAGGGAAGATGCTCTCAAAAATGTCATCTTGATTGAACACCTTTGAGGAAAGATAATATCTAAAAATATATTATACATCGAGAACTTGGTATAAAACATCGTGGGAAAACTTGCTACGATATCCAAAGCTGCGTAATTGTTGTTCTAGCTGAACTACTGCGCTCATAATTTACTGGGAGTGTAAATTATGATCTCCATTCTCCATTCTCCACTTGATACACTTCAAGAGGAGACCCCGGATGGGTATCAACCGACTCAAGTGATTTACCCAAGAAAGGCTCCGATCGTCAAGTCTGCCTCGTGAGTCAACCAATAGTCCACGTCAGTACTCACTCGCCATCATCGGAGGCTGGATGATCTACTTCAAAGCTCAATGGAGATCGACCAAGAACATTACAACAGTTTACCCAACAAGCCAAAGAAGATTCCCTCATCCCTTGACCCAGACACCTTGATATCGAAGATCCCAGTCCCTCCCTAACGAAGCTACCATCCTGCAGGCCCAGTGCCTTGAGGACAGGATAAAATCTGTATCTGTCAGGAAGTGGTGGCGCATTCCTGCTTATAACTAGAGCACTGTAGTGAACATTCCACGAAGTTTGGGTTTTGAAGCATGGTTTGCTGCACGCTTTTCTTCCCAAGTTCTCGATCAATAACTTTCCTCAAAGGTCAAGATGGTCGTCAAGATGGTTACCTAATGCTTCAAACCGTGGGTCTCTGTCTCAATTTTGAAAGAAGTTATGGCAATTTGTTTTTTTTTTTAACTTCTCAAGACTTTTGCACGGTACTATATGTATATATACTTTGACGGCGGCGCGTAGCGCCGGCGTAATTTGGGTCTCACCCCTATATTCCCCCTCAATAATTTAGGCCCTTTGGAGGACAGCTGGAGACGAAATTTTCAAAGTGTGTCGAAGCTCACGAAACTATGTACACTTCGTGCCCATGGTCTGAAGATGTCACAGTAAAAATATTGTGCAGCTAGCTCATCTGGGAGCAAATTTACGGGTACCTCGATAGGGCCCGTTTAACCACGTCCACTTATTTTCCATCACCTCGTCGCACTTCACCTAAGCTCATTTATTCTGTCCGTTAAGCTTTTGGGGCAGATCGGAGGTTCACTTCTTCGAATGGACTCACAAAGGCAATCCTACGATGAACGGCGGTTGTGAAAAAAATGCAAAAAAAAATTGCAAAATAAACCATCACCAGATGTAATCGAACCAGTACTAGGCGATTAGAAAAGGCGGCCACATAAATATCACTACACCATGCTGGCAGATGATGAGAGAGCGTTAGGAGCTGCTTGAACCGAGAAGGACAGTGAACGGCGCAAGTTCCTTCAGTACTTGCCTCCTTTTCCGTAAGATGATGCGTTTTTGAGAACCGGAAGGCGATGGCACTATTGGAACATCCATTTTGGAAACCTCCCCGGAACAAAGGGTGACGTTTTAGACCCTTTCCTGAATATCGGTACCATTTCGGAATCCATTTTGGGTTGATTCAGGTACACTATTGGAACCCATTTTGGGTCGATTCAGGTAATTTATGAGCCAGACAGGACTGTGCTAGGATGGAACCGGATCGGAATCAAGCCGGAACTAGGGTTCGTTGGTCGTGTTGAAACTGGGTGAGTACGGTATCATTAGATTCGTCTCGATGAGCCGAAAACATAACCAGGACTGCACCATTATGAAATCAGTACGGGGCCAAGCCGTAACCAAGTAGGAACCCGGTTGGCAGGTCATTCTCTTAGCTTGTTCAGGAGTTGATTCTGGTTATTTCCAGATGTAATCAGGTTCTCACAGGTTGGTATCGCGATTGTATCAGAAAGGTACCAGGTCGCACGTAAAGATCGGTCGAGTGTCTAAAGACGTAAAGATCGGCCCAGAAGATATCGTCCGAATCGTCTCCACGATAACATAAATTTTGGCATGAAGAGCTAAGGGATGTGTTTCATAAAATGTGCAGGGCATAATACTAAGGAGGGGAGGGGGGGGGGGGGGGTTCAAGCTCAACATTTTAAAAAAATCTCAATTGCTGCGCATCAATAAAAGTAAAGAAATCCAATTATCTGGCGAGAATTAGGATGTTGGGTTTCTGTGAGAAACACTAACACTTTGTGAATTTGGGCACCCCTTCACCTTATTACTGTGTTCAATAAAAGTTAATGAATCATTCACGAATAATCCTAATTATCTTCCCAAATTCAATAAAAGATTAGGAATGATGAATTTCAGACTCCATAAAAATGATGAAATCGCTGAAGTCTCGGGCAAAAATTCGCGTCTCTTGCTTCGCGTCATTACCCTCATACGTTCAACAATGATTTGGAAAAAAATGTCATAATGAACATTAGAGAAAAAATGAAAACAATAAAAGAAAATAATCATAGATTCCTTGTGAACAGTTTGATTCTCTCTAAATTATCTCCTCGGATAAGCAAGGGGCAAGCGACAGGCGCGAATTTGGTTCCCGAGACTTCAGCGATTTCATCATTTTTATGGAGTCTGAAATCCATCATTCCTAATCTTTTATTGAATTTGGGAAGATAATTAGGATTACTCGTGAATGATTCATTAACTTTTATTGAACACAGTAATAAGGTGAAGGGGTGCCCAAATTCACAAAGTGTTAGTGTTTCTCACAGAAACCCAACATCCCAATTCTCGCCAGAGAAATGGATATGTGTATGGATCTCACTTGGATAATATTGATCCAGAAGACGCAATCGTTGATCATCGTCGTGATCTGAAGAACACAACACTATCATATTAAGAGACCGGTTCGGTAATTTTGGAGCATTTTGGACCCAGGCCGGAACCGTTGCGCTAGCAATGAGAACCAGGGGCTCACGCTTGAGTGTCATGAGGGTCTTGGTCTCGTATTTGACAAACGGTCACTTATTTGTTGTTACTGCTTCTGCGTAGGGAGAAAAGTGAATTTCAAGGTAAAATGGTCGAAAAATCAATTTTTCCCAACCGATCGAGATTGACTCAATTTCTTATTTCGTTATGTTAGGGGTGCCCAGAGACTCTTAATAAGCAGTTCGGACCAATTTATGTTCATTGCTAAAGTCACCTTTTCAATACGATATTTCATGTTTTCAAGTAAAGAGTCTCATTTTTGGCCAAAGTTCAAGACACCACTATTTTCAAAAATTAGCACATGCATTTCTTCATCGGAAAATTCAACACTTGGGTTCATCCACCAGTACTAAATTATACTTGTTTTCATCTGAAACCAAAAACTCTCGATTTTGGCCGATTTTCGAGCACATCTTTTTTATTTCTCGTTTCATGCGCTCTAATGTCGAAATTCGGTTTCTACGCGCGAAAATACGCCAGAATCATTTTTAGTGAGATCGTTCGGACAAAATATTTTTCAAACTTTTTCATGACCATAATGGGCATGGTGTCTGACTGGCATGCCGACGCAGCAGGTTCGACTCCCGCCCGCAGGTGATGTTTTGCAAAATTTGTGTAATTTATGTTGTCATGGTGATTTTTGAGTCAAAAAGTCGAAATGTCAGAACTATATGAGCATAGGAATTTCTGACGTGTTTTTGCACGAAGAAGCCGATTTGCATGCTAGAGCTCACCAAAATGTGAAAGAAAGAAGCTATGATAGAATTTCCAAGAAAAATCACTTGCTTGAGGATAACTTCTTTCTTTCGCATTTTGGTGAGCTCTAGCATGCAAAATCGGCTTCTACTTATACGGCTGCAAGAAAGAGAATGGACAGAATATTGAGGGGATATGTGAGTCGTCTATCGATAAGAAAAACGATGTTGGAATCGACTGCTTCGACGTTGTGTCTGAGTTGATCATTCCCTTCATCTGCACCAATACGGCGCTCATCTATGCCTGACGCGCAACTCCTCCTACTTGATTAACTCGACAACGTTTTCCTTGATACTCTCTCCATGGAAAATACGATACAGTCGAGAAGTGACCTCTCCGACGATTCTCGCTCGTCCGACAGTCTGATCGCGAACGATCGACGGCCCTAGCCATCTCATCGCCCATGTGTACCCTCGGACCATCGCCGACTGGAGGCGCATACTGCCCCCCCCCCCCCATTCCACCGTCCACCCCACCCTCAAGACGTCGGACGTGGCATTCTGACAGTATGTCCATAATCCAATAGAGTCCGCTAGCGAAGGTCCTAACTAGGGAATGTCTATCACTTCCGCTGTTGTTGGACATGATAGAATGGAAGGACAATTCCAGAAGGCCGTGATAGTAGGTACGTCGAGTAGTTATGACAGGAGAGAGAGTGGGAGGGCCAGTTTCGACAGTTCTCGACGGACAGAAAACCGGTGAGTGCACAACGGATTTTCTATGATATCCATGATCGACTAGTGAATTGTTGTCCCCCTTTTTCGTCTTCAAACTCACAATGATTAGAATGGTCACTGCCGTATCATTGTAATTGTATCCAACAGCGATCAAAACGATGACAATAGCGAAGAGAATTGCCTCGATTGCTGAAATAAAGGAATGATCATCGATTCGTATTCCACCGTGAACATTTATTGAGAAGACTATGTTTAACTGGAGGAAAATCTGTGGAAAATTTTTTATCTCGCAGGCCAGATTCGTAGAATGTTAGACGGTGACTCACTGAGAGCCCCGATGAATTGCATTTTCCTTCCGAATGCCTTGAATCGATAATCGAGGAAGATAATGATGAAAGGGACAAATATACGGAAGACTCCATCGAGGAAAGTGTACATGATGGCATTGCCTGATTGGAATGGATCAGGAGATCACAGGAATGGATCAAGATTCGGAGGAGGGAATCATTCTCACTGTGAATTCCACTGGTTGTGTAGATATAAGTGGAAGAGACGATGGAATAAGTGAAAGCAGAAATGAATTGCATGAAGGATTGTTTAGCCAATCGACGACTTGCGAACAGCGAGAATCTCAACACATTCTTTCAATTATAATACTTATCTACCAATTTATAAACTATTATGATAATGCAGGAGCTGTGAATGTAATGAGAGAGAGATGCTTACACGGTGTAATATTGTGGTTTAGTATGGTTCTTTGTGATGGTTGAGATATCTCTCGTCGTGAATTTAGCCTTCGTGTTATTCCATCTCTCATGGGCAAGATCGTTCAATACCTGAATTTGTTTCAGTATTTGTTTTGATTAATATATTTCACAGGGGATGAATGATATTAAAATAAAGATGGATGAAATATGATAAAGGAGAATGACAAACGGTGCATGCATCATCCAATTTGTTCCTTGCAATCAACCATCGAGGGGATTCGTGGAAGAGCATGAAGCCAATGGCAAGAGGAGAAGCGACCAGATTGAGGAAGACGAAGTACGTCTGCCAGTCTCTGTCATTATTCACTTTAGTTCAGAGTTATGAGATTTTAATTATGATTCAGGGATATGAGAGCATTTTATTATGTTGAATGAAGGAGAAAAAATGACGATACTTGGTGAGGAAAGCGATAAGTGCCATGACCATGTAGGCGATTGGCCATTGAAAACACGCGGCATGGATGATACGGAATCTGAGAAGGAGGAATGAGAAGGAATAAGAAGGAATGAGAAGGGATGAGAAAAAATGAGGAATGACGATGAGGGAGTGAGAATAATCATCTAATCAACAAATCCTTTCTGACAACTTTTGTTGTATCTCATTTCAAAGACGAATAAGGATCAAGGAACAAATAATATGTACATTGGTATAATATAGTAAAAAGTGTGTGATAAACGAATAACTCACTTGTTGCTAGTGTACTCCATCATCATCGTAAGGGAAGTTGTCTCTAGAAGTCCATAGAGAACGCAATTCACTCCCATTATGATTGAGAAGGAGAGCCATCCCTGAGAGGCTGTGGACATCCTACAATTGAGGTATTGAGAAGGGAGAAGAAGAGGGAAGACTATAATATGTATCAAGAATATCAACTGTATTCATAATGATATAAACTTGCATGGAAGTGATAATGATCAGTAATTGTCCGACGAAGAAAAGAGTTTGTCTTCCGAAGGCATCTCCCAGATGACCTCCCACTAGTGCACCGATTAACTGAAAGGAGAAGATGAAGTGATGAGAGTCTATTCACAGCATAAACAAGTATCTACGCTCGACTTTTCACTGTTCAGGTGAAATATTGTCACTCCATCTCTCTAAATGACTCTACTGAGGAAGGAGAAAGGGACTCGCCGATCCTCCAGCCATACTAATCTGAATAATGGGAACGTAGTCATCGTCACAAATCAGCTTGAATTTAGCACGAAGTGAGAAGAATTCGAGGTTGTCTGTCTAGAATACAATCCATTTATGAGTGAAATGAAAAGATGGCACTTTCTTTGTTCATACAGTAAGAACTTCTTCGAGAGTATACATAAAGATCTCTTACTTTGGCATTAATCTCCGTGCATTGATCCTTGATAATCTGACATTTATCCTTCTCATAATTTCCGACTGTTTTATATCCACTTCCATCCTTGAGAGTGCAATTCCAGTCTGGTTCCACTGATCCCAGAGTTTCCATGAATGTAGCATTTCTCAAAGAATGTATTACATTAGTTCAGTGTGTCTCTTGTAGAATTTCCACGTGATTAATGATAAGCGAGAAAGTAATGATGACATCACTAATCGATGGAATGCTTTCTCGCTTCTCCTGTATCTTATCTAGCTTGTCATGAACAAAATTAATAAATAAGAAAGATAAAAACCTACCCGCCCATTCAATACTCGCATAGAGAATGACGATACAACAGAATATTTGATATGGGCCGAATGGTCGAATTCTCGCTAGAACCTCTTCGTAGTGAGTGTAGAAGACTACCTCCTTCTTCTCTTTTGATCTACAATCAATCAATAATGAATCGTATAACATAAGAAGGAATGGGGAGAGAAGGGAAGGGGACTACCGTAGTTTCCAACTGGCAATAGAAGCAAACGAGACGCTTCTATTCACTTTATTAGACTGAGAACGAGACATTTTTCGGTCCATGATGCAAAAGGAGAGTGGAAATAGTGATAAGAAAGACATAATCACTTAATCCATCTAAGGAGATGAAGAGAAGGAGAGACAGGAGATAAGAGGATTGACGTACTAACCGAAAGGGACGATGGTCTTCGTCCATAATTCCTAGATGGAAGGAGTGAAAGATGAGCAACTCACTCTGATTCTTTCCCTTATCGAAGATCGATTCTCATTTACGACCGTGATAAGAAGCCATCGAAATTGGATAGAGACTGCAGGAGGGAAGAGACTTCATCAAGGATCAAGAGAGGGAGTCGTAAATTACGTGGCCATGTGAGGGATTAGAGAAGAAGAATGAGGAGTGATGAGAGATGAGAAAGAGAGAGAGAGAAACTGATCTGAGCTGGGGATCAACATTCAACATGACAAATCATCCATTTTACGACATTTTGTCAGTTGCAGAAAGATAAAC
>BTSX01000001.1:19212939-19243283 GCA_036245825.1 Pristionchus entomophagus | reverse complement strand
GTATGAAAAAACATGAAGAAAACAATATCTGATCATTCGAGTTTCCTCGCCTTAATTACGATCAAGTAATGAAAAGTCATGAAAAAGGAGAAATAGTAAGAATTCACGTCTTGACAATCTACACTAATCTCAATTATATTCGAGAGACAAAACAAGGCTACGTTTGGTATAGTCAAGCCATGGAAAGGAATGATAGAAAGAGATGAGAAAGGGAATAGTTCCATGTATATTCCACTCCCATAGAGGATTCAATTAGACAATCCTCCTCACTCCATTCATAAGTGTATCTCTCACTCCATCCATTCTCTCTTTTATCTTCTCTTCATCCAGTCATTCCGCTGTGAAGATGGGAGAGAGAGAAGGGAAGGATCCATTACAGACTCACCACTAACCTTGCCAACTACGATCCCCTCCTCAACGAGTACTTCTTCGATCGACATCCTGCAGTCAGTGATCTACCCCCCCCCTCCCCACCCCCTCCCCTTCCCTCCTCCCCCCTCCCTCTCCCACTCCCCCCTCCCCCCCCCCTCTCCTCCTTCTCTTCCTTCCACTCCACTTCCTTCCAGGTGTTCGCTCAAGTCCTCAATTACTATAGGACGGGCAAGCTTCACTACCCATTGGATGTGTGTGGACCTCTCTTCGAAGAAGAATTGAAGGTGAGAGGTGAAGAAGAGGGGAGGGGGAGGGGGGAAGGGGAAGGGGGAGGGAGATGGGGGGGGGGGGGGGAGGGGGATTGCATCGTCCCCTCTGATCCTCCCTTCCATCTACCATCAATCTAGTAGAGACAGACGTCTAATTTGTCCTCAATCCATTCAATTATCGTGTGGTTCCTCGAACTTTTCTGTTATTGTCTCTATCTCGTGGCAGAGAGAATGGAAGGATGACTCCTTCCCCCCCCCTCCTCCCTCCCCCCTCCTCTCCCCCCTTACCCCCTCCTCCCTCCTCCTCTCCTATCACCACCTCCTTCTTTTCTCTTTCCAATCTCGAGTGGGCTATCGTCAAGAGAAACGTCGTCTTCTCTTCCCACCATATGAGACCAGAGTGTTAAAATGAGAGTACAACCCATTGATCAGGAAGGGGAGAAGGAAGGAGGAGTCTCTCTTCCATGGGGGTCAAATGGAAGGGAGGGGCGATTAAATTATGAGTGTAAGGTCCTTCTCCTCTTTTCCTGTTGGGGGAAACTCTATCCCTTGATGGAATCATCATCAAATATTCACACTTCCTCAACCCCCCCCCTCCCCCCCCCCTCCCGAGAGAGAAGGCTCTTTGATCGGATAAACAATAGAAGGATGGAGAATACTCATACCAACTCATTCCATTGCAGTACTGGGGAATCGATTCAAACGAATGTGAACCATGCTGTTGGATGACTCTATCCACTACAAGAGATACGGCTGAGGTTAGTGACTCCCGAGGGGATTCAAGAGGATTACGGTAGATTAGAAGGTCTCGAGGGGAATTGAAAGGACTACGGTAGATGAGAAGAGGATGATGAGATAAATACAGAGACCATCTGATGATTATACGATGTGGATTTAGAAGGGGGGCGGGGGAAGAGACGAGAAGGGAAAGAGCAGATGGAATGGGAGATTGACTGGATATGCAGGTGTTGGCTACTCTCGATGGATTGGACATCGACACTGATGAAAATGCAGAAGGACCGGTGAGTTGACTAAGAGAAGTGGAAGGGGGAGGGGAGGGGGGAGATGAAACCATTTGGAGCGTCCAAAGATACGTTGCATCTAATAGTGGGAATGTGCAGAGGGAGAAATTCATTCCTCTGGAATCTCCACATTCGAATTAGCCTTGAGCCTCTCTCTCTTCTCATCAATTATTGATTAGAGAAGGAGCAGAAGTTGAGTAATCAAAGGAAGAGTTTCGCACCCTCGGAGTCTCCTCTCACATGAATACAAAGTGAATGGAGAGAAGGAAGGAAACCGTGTGAATAGAGAGGGGGAAGCATGGTTACGGATTGAATGGAAGAAGAAGGGAGGGGAGGGCGGGAGCAGTGTCATCATCCCAGGACTGAGAATCATTCCAGGAATTGTATAGACGATCGGATGGGAAGATGACTATCACAATCACAGTTTGTCCACTTGGCAACGGCTGAAACCCAAAATATGGAGGGTATTCGATGAACCACGATCAAGTACTCTTGCAAATGTGAGTCTGAGGGAGGGGGGGGGGGGGGGAATGAAGGAACTTTCTCCTTCCAGATCATAGCCATTATCTCAATCGTCTTCCTTCTCATTGCAATTTGTGCCTTCTGTCTAAAGACTCATCCAGGACTCAGAATCCCCAATCTGGCATTGGATGGACACAATAAATCAGGTAGATCACTCCATCCATTCCATTCCATCTATCGATTCCCTTTCAGAAATGGACTCAGATTCATATCGATCTGCTCGTTCCATACCAAAATACCAAGAACCAGCAATCACAATTTCGAAACTGAACTCAAAGGCCCATCATGGATTCACTGTATGTCTCATTACTAATTCCAATCTGATCTTTGATATTAATTAGATGGTTGAATTGGTGTGCAATATCTGGTTCACAATCGAAATCGTCGGTCGATTCTTCAGTTGTCCATCCAAATGGGAGTATTTCAAGGTATGATGGCATGGTTTATTGATAGGGTGATCTATGACTATGAGTGGGTCTTTCTATCGTTGGAATGCATTACTCCTTTGACTAATCTGTCGCCCGTTCTTGACTTCATTTCAAATGCAGTACTCTTCTACTCTTCTCTCTTTCCTTTTCTCTCTCCTCTTCCAAACCGTTTTCTCCCTTGAAAGACTCAATCGTAGAAGGGGGGGGGGGGGGGGGTGGGGAGGGGGGGGGGAGAGAAGGGGGGGGGGGGGGGGAGAAGGGACTCCAATTAAAGAGACATTTGTCTTTCCTTCTCCCTCCCTCTACATAACGACCTTCTCACGTGTAACCAATCCAGAAGAGGACAAACTGACATCCAAATGGTCGAGGGAAGGGAGAGAGGGGAGCAATCAGGGTAGATCATAGTCAGAATTTAGAATAGATCAAAGATCATTCCCCCTTTCTATTCAGGCTCCAGTGTGTATCATTGATCTCGTGGCCACATCCACCTTCTACATTGATCTCATCATGAATTACTTCTGGGGCGCAGCTGCTGATCTGGAATTTTTCTCCATTATTCGAATCCTTCGACTCTTCAAATTGAGTCAACATTCCAATGGACTCAAGATCCTACTCCATACATTCAGGTGAGGGTTCATCCCCCCCCCTTCCCCCTCCCCCCCCCCCCCCCCTTCATCTCTCCTTTCCATCTCAGAGCCTCCGCGAAGGAATTGATGCTGCTCGTCTTCTTCCTCGTCCTTGGCATTGTTGTATTCGCCTCTCTTGTCTATTATGCAGAAAGAGTAGAGGAGAATCCAGACAATCAATTCCACTCCATCCCAGTTGGATTGTGGTGGGCGGTAAGTCCCCCCTCCCCCCCCTTCCCTCCTTCCATCCACTCTCTCTTCAGATCGTGACAATGACAACCATAGGGTATGGTGACATAACTCCCCATACTTGGCTGGGTCGTCTAATAGGTTCGATCTGTGCCTTGGCGGGAGTTCTCACCATTGCCCTTCCCGTCCCCGTATGTATTCATTTTCTCCCCTTTCTTCCCCCATATCAATCAACTCTCTAATTCAATTCTTCAGGTAATAGTATCTAACTTTGCCATGTTCTATTCACACACTCAAGCACGTAGTAAAATGCCCAAGAAGCGACGAGGGGTTCTATCAGTGGATCAAGTGAAGCAGCATCCACCAAGGAATCATATGATATCCCATACCATTCCTCCCAAGAGGACAAGCAATCATGTGAGGATGGGAGACAATTGAGAGAAGAGAGATATTCATTGCAGGAACACACTGCCCTTATCTCCTCAAACGGGAATAATGGACCACCCCATACATTCATTTGATCTCCATTCTCTCATTCCATCTCTATCTCTAGTCATTCCCGTGCCTTTTCATCCCTTCGGGTATTCTTCCCTCTGTGACCACTCTTTCTCTTCCCGTGACATACTCATCCATCCAGTCTCCAATACATTTATTCCTTCATTCCACCACACTATTCATACTACAACAATCACAAAAAGGAGCAATAAACTGTGTTTCAGCTCTAATTTATTATTAACAGCCAATTCAAAAGGTATGGGAAACGGAATGGAAAAAGTTAAAATCATAACTTAAATTCGTGGAAGAATTTCATGGTAAAAAGATTAACGAAATCGTGAATATTTATCTCGGTCAAGGTATATTGAAGGTTAGAGATTGGGCTAAAACAACGCAGAAGAAACGAGACTCCCGAGAAGTTCGGGAATAACCGAAAATTTCTTGACGAGAAACTTTTCAACGATGGAATTGCTCATGAATTAAAGGTAGACAGACTAAAGAGGAGACGAGGAGACGGATGATAGATACACTTACCTTTGATCACATCATTTTAATCCAACTTAATCTCCATATCTCCCTCCTTTTCTTCCTCATCATCTTCTCCCTCTAATCTCACCTCGACATGAGACTCTTTCTTAGTTGCCTTATCTTCTTCCTCTTCCATAATCTCTTCCTTGTCCTCCTTCTCATTCTCACTCTCATCTCCTTCCATTCCATCATCATCTCCTCTTCTTCTCACCATACTCCTCACTCCTTTCATTTCTTCTTCATCTTCTCTTTCCCTCTCTCCAGCAGCTAGATCTCTCTCCAACTCTGCCTTCCGAGCCTCGATCAGCGTCTGCAATCAACATATTTACAACATCCTCCTTTTTTGAATATACCAACTCTACTGAATATTTAACTTTTTCTTGGTTATCCTTTTCTCAGGTGAACGACATTTTCAGACTCGAATAAAATGATGCCTTATTGTAAAAAAAAATATATATCTCTGAACGGTAGGCAATTTAGCGGCTTAAGAGACGAACAATGAGATAGCGGAAAGGGTTCACCGAAGGCTAAAATTAGATTCTCTTCATTCCCCTTTTCCTTGAAGAGTGCTGATCATCGCCGCCACCACTAGCTAATTGTAAGGTCTCAGGTCGACACTTCAAGGAAAATGAATCTAATTTTCAGCCATCCGTGAGCCTCTGCATAAATGTATTTCGTGGACCGTCTATTAAATAGCATAAGCAGCAGGATGCATTCAGGTAAATTTCATGGACATTTGTTTTGAAAGAAAGTGTACCTCGAGAGTGGAGGCAGAATTCTTGAGCAGCTCGAGTGACTGTAGAGTGTGTTTAGCAGGAAGAAAGAAGATAGTGGGAGTTGTCTTTGTCCCAATGAAATTCTGTAGTCTCTTGTAGTGATTTGTCTTCTCTTCTGCCTGCAATTTATATTTCCCCTTCCACTATTAAGTATCGTATATCACGCCTTTCACCTAATATTTCACTGAAATCGGCTGCCGTAGGACCCACTTTTGAGATGACCCCCCCCCCACTTTCTCCTCTGTTTTCGATGACCCTTGGGTAGGTGTCCACTGAGCTGGAGTTAGAGGGCCGGTAGATCAAAGATGTTTCCAGGAGGTCACGCTGAAGTTCGTCTTTGAGGCGTTGTTTTTGTGATTATCTCGGTTCCGCGAAGAGCTATTGAAACACGATCAATTGATGTAATGTTGCTTTTGTTGAGATCTTTGAGGGGAAAATGTGTTTAATCGGTATTTCCAGTTTTTATGACCTCTAGCGCGGTTCTCATTTCACAGATACGGAAGTGAGGTAGAGGTTGGCTAGTTCGGTAAGGCTCATCGAGAGCTTTCGAATAAGCTTTTAAACTTAAAAATCGATGAGGTTTTGGCTGAGAAACGTCTAAAACATGTTCGAAACGGACAATCTGGAGCCCTGGGAAGGTTAGATCAGAGAGGGTGATTTTGATCTACCACGAAAAATCAATATTTGTCGATTTCTAAAAAAAGATTCTGATTCGCCTTCACCTACTCGTCCGAACTTGATTGAATTCGTTAAGCGTCCTCTTTTGTGAAACGTGATAATGCGGTAGATCAAAACTGATGAATTTGACCTCACTTTGATCTACCCTTCCCAGGGCTCCAGATTGTCCGTTTCGAACATGTTTTAGACGTTTCTCAGCCAAAACCTCATCGATTTTTAAGTTTAAAAGCTTATTCGAAAGCTCTCGATGAGCCTTACCGAACTAGCCAACCTCTACCTCCCTTCCGTATCTGTGAAATGAGAACCGCGCTAGAGGTCATAAAAACTGGAAATACCGATTAAACACATTTTCCCCTCAAAGATCTCAACAAAAGCAACATTACATCAATTGATCGTGTTTCAATAGCTCTTCGCGGAACCGAGATAATTACAAAAACAACGCCTCAAAGACGAACTTCAGCATGACCTCCTGGAAACATCTTTGATCTACCGGCCCTCTAACTCCAGCTCAGTGGACACCTACCCAAGGGTCATCGAAAACCGAGGAGAAAGTGGGGGGGGGGGTCATCTCAAAAGTGGGTCCTCCGATCAGTCAAACAGTAGGTGAAAGGCGTGATATGCCACTAAATCTATATTTTGAACATTGCAATCTAAAATAAAAACAGTGCTTTTTGTATACAAAATAATCAAATAAAAGCTCACGTATTGAATGAGTGCCTTTCTTCTCGTGAGCTCCTTCAACTTCTTCTCCTGCTCACGTCTCTCGTTCATCAAAGCTACCTGGGAATATCAATAGTCTATATCGATTAGTCATCAAGTCTTGCATTTCGTAACAATTCGTAACGCCGTTATCAACGATCGAAAAAAAGGAGTACTCACTCGTTCCTGCCTCTCTTTCTCTTTGTCCCCTCTCTTTTCCTCTTCGAGACGCTTCTCCACTTCAGCCACCTTCTCCGCCTATAAATATATATATATATATATATATATATCAGTGATGAGCGCCCCCCTTCGGCTTGACTCCCCCGCGCGGACTCCGCCCATCCCTCCCTTCCCCTACTCTCTTCTGTCAAACCCGGCTGGTCTAGCGCGCACTCCCTCTCCCCGCCTAGGGCGGGGGGTCTGGCGCGGGGGGTGCTCGGCTCCGAGGCCCGCGCTCACCACTGATATATATATACATATGAATGTTTTAAATATGTAACGAGTTTTTTGTGTTGATCAAAAATGGCGCCTTTTTTACCTGGGCCTTCTCAGCGGTCGCAATCTTCTTCGTATCCTTCTGGAATCTCTGTAGAGTTCCCACCAAGAGACTTCCAAATAGGCGACGGTTTCTAAATAAACCAAAATATTAATTACGAATCCAAGTAAATCGATCGAATTTTGAGCAGTACAGCTAGAGCAATGTATTTCAATCTCTGGAAATATTAACCTCTGTTTGACCTCCTTGACTTCCTTGTCTCTCATCTCTGTAATCGCAGCATCACGAGACTTCGTTTCGATGGCTGGCATTATCACCTATACGAAAAAATTTTAATCAGCCAGTTAAAAAAAATTCCAAAAGGCTAATATGAACTAGATACCAATGATATATATGAGGCTGTTCGCGTTAGGATCAACAAGTGGTTGGAACATTTAAAAAAAGTTCCGATATGCTCAAAAGTTGGCCCCAGGGGTAATTTTCGATTCTGAATCGAATGGCCTTTTCCGTTTTTCGCTCAGATGCTTCTGAATTCCGGTACGACACGACGTCAATTTCTCCAAAATCGTTTTTGCGATAAAAATTGGTCCCAGAAGGGTCCGATTGGCCACAAATCTCGCGTACCCGAACAGAATTTCACGCTCGCTCGAATGAAATTTTGGGCGAGTCGTTATCTTTTTGCGTTTCCGAGTTATGGCCGTTTTTTTGACATTGACGTGTGGGGCCAAAAATCCAAATACAAATGAAAGAGCACTTTATTTTTATCATTTTGGTATCTGGGGTTAAGGGTTTGACATCAGCCTAAACATATTTATGGTCATAAACCTGTTTCTCAACGCAGGATTCAGATGCCACACCTGCATGGTCGACGTTGTAAGCGTTTAGAACTTTTTCCTGGAAGTTCCGAGTTCGATCCCAGTTGGTGCGGGACGTTTTTTTGCAGAATTTTTGAAAATGTAAATTTCCACCCTTTTGAGCTGTCTAGATGGAAAAAATGAAATTTGAAAAAGTCTGCAAAAAACGTCACGCACCAACTGGGATCGAACCCGGGACTTTCAGGAAGAAGTTCTAAACGCTTACAACGTCGACCATGCAGGTGGGGCATCTGAATCCTGCGCTGAGAAAGTTTTTTGACCATAACTATGTTTAGGCTGATGTCAAACCCTTAACCCCAGATACCAAAAAGATAAAAAAAAAAAGTGCTTTTTCATTTGTATTTGGATTTTTGGCCCCACACGTCAATGTCAAAAAAACGGCCATAACTCGGAAACGCAAAAAGATAACGACTCGCCCAAAATTTCATTCGAGCGAGCGTGAAATTCTGTTCGGGTACGCGAGATTTGTGGCCAATCGGACCCTTCTGGGACCAATTTTTATCGCAAAAACGATTTTGGAGAAATTGACGTCGTGTCGTACCGGAATTCAGAAGCATCTGAGCGATAAACGGAAAAGGCCATTCGATTCAGAATCGAAAATTACCCCTGGGGCCAACTTTTGAGCATATCGGAGCTTGATGATGTTCCACACCTCCGTTGAACCCTTGTTGATCCTAACGCGAACGGCTTCATATATACACATACTGATATCAACATTACAAGTATAAACTAATCAGACTAACGATTTGAATCGTAATCCTCACCTGAGAAGCAAGAATCTTGTTTGGCACTTCAAAGTCGTCACCGAAATCCTCTCGTGTTCTCTTCACAGGAACATTATCGAGACTTCTAAAAAATATAACCTAATTAGCACTACTTTTTATAAACAACACGCATAATACTAAATGGATGAAGGGAATGAACATACTCTCTACGTCTTCCATCCAGCGATCGCCTGCAATTAAATCCATTCTCATTATCATTTTCAAACATTTGAAAGAAAAGTGAATAAACACACCTCTGAAAATTATCGAACTTTCCATCATCGTGACCGGCTTCAGCAGGGTTACGTCGCTTGAGAGCTCCACTTAAAGATTTAGATTATGGACTATATATGTCATGAATGGATAACTCACGGAAGACGTCCGTTCAGAGCAGAGATATTTCCATCAATCGATCGCAGTTTCTCTTGCGCCTGTTCGATCTCCTTTTGGAGAATGTCTGCCATTCTGACAGAGTATTTGTGTTTAGTACATTTACATGCACACCATCCGAGGTGAATGAACTGGTTTTGAAGGGTAATATTACAGTAATGTTTACACCCGAAAAGTAAGTTACTGGGTTCCCTATGGTAATTTAACTCGATTGCTAAATAGGGACCACCGAACCGGAAAAGATAGAGTCAGAGCCGGCAAAGGTCGTGTCATGGAGTAGGAAACGTCGAAATGCGGGAATTCAAATCAACGTTGTAAAACTGTTTCCCCAGAAATTCTCAAATATTTCGAGATGCGCCTTTCCAGTTTTTCTATAAATATGAAGTCCTAACATCAAAGAATGTCATATAAAAAATAAAAATAAAGAATTGTTTACGCAAGCATGCTAAATTTTGCCCACCAATTTTCACTGACAGCGTTTTTATCGGCGTGCGAGGGAATTTCGATTTGCGCCTTTCCACTTTTATTCACACCTTATTCTATGTATAGAATTAGATTTTTGTGCAAAATATGAAGAAAATCGGTTTACGCAAACCTTATCAAATCGGGTGCTGAACTTTAAGAAAACAACGTGCAACAAAGCCCTAAATTTGCTGATTCTTCTATTTTACTTCATTGTCATCGTTCAAATCAGTTTGAGGGGGACGATCTACATCCATTAGAGATCAATGACTGGTTAAATCCATTGACGCTAGTGATTCCTTCTACGGATACCGTACACCTTGCACGCGTTTGTCCTAACTGGTAATTTCACACAGACAAAATGAACAATATATTGCTCAATTATCTGTCCAAAGGCGCCATTTCAGTTAATGCTGCCAATAAAAATAAAATTAAAAGTGTTTGAAATTCGCCAATGGTGGCCTGCTGACCATGCCATGACCCACCGAACCGATTTCGTGCGGGACTGCACCAAGAGGGGCGGGGCTTAGACGGGTAGGTCAGAACTCGCTGCTTTAATTTTTTCATAGCAATCTGAATAACTTTAATGAATTCTGCACTCTCGATTACCCAAATGCACATAACAAAGAAATTTTAAAGTAACTTTAAAATTTTACGTGGTGGTCCTTAATTGCTAGTAGTATTATTTTTTAAAGTTAGGATCAAGCAACTTGCTGCCAACTTACTTTTTCCTGACTCTATTTCGGGAGCGAAAAAGTAAGTTACTCGTAAGGATAAAGTGGCTTCCCTGTTACTTACTTTTTCCTGGCAGTTTAGTTACGTAATAAAATAGTAGCAATCGAGGTAACTTACTCGAGGGTTCGTAGTAATATACTTTTGCTACTTACTGTAAGCTTACCCAACAAAACCAGAGAATGCGAACGCAATAGTATTTAGAATAATTGCAAGTTTAGAATCAAGTATACAGAGGATTCATAGAAAATATATCCATCGGGCGTGACGGAAAATGGACGCTATCACTACTTTCAGCAATAGCCACTGGCATTTAGCTAGGCCCCCATGGAGACATACCATTTTCGGTTCAGCCAGAAACGACGCCAGACTAAAGAAACAGATAATCCCCTAAAGAACGACCATATCGATGTCTGATGCATAGCACTACGCATCAAGTACATAGCGAGGTGAACGTATATTATGGGAATGCATGGAATCAACATAAATAATCGGAGCAGCAAAGAACAATTTTTTTTTTAAATCAGAAAGAAAGTACTCAGCCCTTGACTACAGTAGTTTCGAACGTCGCAAACACGACCTATAGTGAACTGACTTTTCAAAAAAAAAAATTTTTTAAGGACCCGTTTTATGGCTATTGGGCAGTCGGGGAAGCCGAATCATGATAGCGTTCTCAGATTTTAACAAAAATTTCATTTAATCGAGTATCAGCTTATCATTTTAGCTCCGCCCCTTGTGGTGTAGTGACCAGTTCGCTAGGTCATGCCTTATCAGTCTGTCAATTTTCTCGAATTTCAAGCATATTTATTTTTATTTTCCTTGATTTTGTTCAGTGAAGAAATATTGTTTGAGCAATTATTGACAAATTTTAAGGCCGTCTTGAATATGACGCGTTAGCAATCTGTCAAAACTCAACTGAGGTATACGGTAGCAAAGCACGAATTCGTCAATATTCGCTTGAAATAATACATCACGTCATGAATATTTTTCAAATTAAGTATTTCGATTTTTAAAAAAATTAATAATATGCGAAATGGCAAAAATCACAGCAATATAAGGTATATCACAGTTTATTGATTATCAATCAATACTGGTGACATACAGTAACCTTACGAAATGAGTGTGTATTTCAAGACCGTGTTGCATGATGATCGCTCTAATGGATTTTGCTACTTTTTTGCACAGGCTACCGAATGAATCCAAAGAGCAATTGAAGTCTAAAACTGTGAGGTCGCACCTCGTATCTAGTTCGTAATATAATTAAAAAGAGAAACGGTCAAGTTCACTTTCAAAATGTATCATGATCGCTTCAACGAATTTCTATTATTTTGTGGTAAATGTTGATTCGTGCATAGTACTGGAGACTCAGCATAAAATTGTGAGGTCGCATCCTGCAACTATTCAATAAACCGAGAAAACTCTGATTATATGTTGAAAATTTAAATTCGCGGGGAATTCGACCGATCACCCCGGTCACGCACCCTTTCCCGGCTCAGTTCTTGAAATTCCCGGTTCGGTGGTCCCTAAAACTTTTATTATTTTTTAAAATTATTATCCAACCACATTTCAACATCAAAGAAACAGAATAAATAATAATTTTTAAACAAAAACAACGTTGACCACCACAAACAGATAGCAAGGATATTCCGCGCAAGTAAAATCGATTGGCTGGTAGATCAAAGTGTCTCCCTCGCGCTCTCTCCACCTCAGACACTTCCCTTCCCATCAGATCAGTCTTCCCAATGCATTTCCTAGTGTCTCTCTTCTTTATCCCTCTGATTGCATCTCGTTCAATCTCAAATGAGACATCGATCGAAGAATCCCCTTCTTCTTCGAATGAGACCTCCATCCATTCCGACTCTACTCTGGCTACTGCCCTTCAGGTGAGAACTATTCTTACTGTCTCCCTATCCTTCCTCTGTTCAGAGAGTGACGAGTGAAGAGTACTGGAAGCCATGGTGGGATGAGAAGGGACAAGAGATGGCTGAATTGAAGGAAATGGTCGACCAGTGGAAGGTATATCCATCCATCCATTACTATTACTAGACAATGGAGTACAGGAGGAACACCCGAGTGTCATTGTGTATATCTCGATCGGAATGCTCGGCGGTCTGTTCCTTCTCGTGATTGTCATCATCATTCGCACACTCGCCACTCGACTCCGGTACTATAGGATACGGTATTGGGTTTTGATTGAATGATTTGAGACGTCGTAAGATCGGTCAACTGGGTGGAGATGCACTTGGAAGAAAGAAGTTAATGAGTGAGGATCTAGAGGAGATGTGACTAGGCAGATTCACTCCCATCTATCCCCTTCAATTACGATAGCTTGTTTGACCATTAACATGTATCAAGAGAACTGTGATAATAATGATAATAATAAACATGTTTACTAGATGATCTAATATAACAAAGAGAGCAACAACTATGGTGAAGAGGGAGATCATGGGGCAATCTGTAATATTCACGAATTGGAAGAAGTTAGGGACTTGAATAGGCTTACCTTGCGAGAGTGATCAGTTATGATTTCCCAATTGAACGAAGAAACGGACTGAGAATAGGGAAGGGAAACCCCCGAGAATCTCCATACACCAGTCGCCTTTTTCGAGGCCTGTTAATTCGATGAATTACTTGGAATATACAAGTGAAATAAAACCTTGAGAATGGCGAATCTTCCAATTTGGCCAGCATGCGAGATGACTGGACCATCAACTGACTCAACGTGATCGCCAATTCGACAGATCAATGACTTCTCGTCACGAGCATGTCTTAAGGTATACGGTTAGAGGCAACTATTGATCTACAGTACCTGGATCCAAGGGCAAATTGACCAGCCTCTTTGGAATCGGCGACAATCGTGTAGAAAGGAAGCTTTCTCTCTACCATTCGATCGTAGAGGGAAAGTACCAAAGAAGAATAATCTTTCTAAAGAACAACAATACTACTTAAATTTTGCGTTAGTAATGCGTATACCGATGTGGGCTCCCAGTTATTGAGATTTTTGCTCTTGATATCATAGGCAAAGTAGCCATCAGAATCTAAAGAGAGATTGAACTTGAATTAATAAATCTATTATCAACTCACAATTGTTTGCGACAGCTCCAATTGGCTGCACTGGGTCATTGAAGGAAGACGACAAGAGACTTCCCAGAAGAATGGAGCACGATCTCCAGTATGCCTACAGTAACCTTCAAATACTACGTACGTAACCCGGATGGTAAATGCCTGATTAACATCCTCTGCGAATTTTTCACTCTGAAGAGAGACGAAATCGATGGTACAGGCATCGCGAAGAGGCTGGCGCATCGATGACATCTAAAGAAGGCAGGAGTTATTAAGATTGAATTCATGAATTTGCGACCTCTTTTGTTCCAGAGTCGCTTTGTACGAGACAAAGAGCACTGGAATCGGCCAGACCCTTGTTAATGTCTACAAAGAAATAAGTTACGTTACTTACATGCTGCCCAGTATCACAAGATAACTCACGGAGAGCGCAGTGGAAAGGAGTGGAAACACCCTTATTCATGAGCAAAGTCTTCGTCGTTCCGTCTTTCATGTTCACATTGACAACTATCTGAAGAAGAATGAGAAGGACATAGCAAGGAATAGATAATTTTGAGGCATCTTTTGATCCAGGCTCACCTTCTCCAGTTTCGTTCCTTTTGTTCGATCAGCAAGTTCCGCAAATGTTTCGGCCTCAGCGTAATGAATTTCAGTGGCAGAGGCTTAGATTAAGTGACATATAAGGCCGTTAAAACAAGCTAACCTGCTGAAAGAGCTCTTAGCTGTGCGACATGATTCGAACAGCTCCGAGAAACCAGATTTCTGACAACGGCGTTCACTGTTGGTAGTACGCTCATCTGAAAAGGTATATTACAATAATTGGATATTAAATCATTAAATATTAAATTTTTTTTTTTAATTAGAAGAATAAATCGTTCCGACAATAAACCGCTCTGTGCCCGTCCATGCACACGGCCCCCGGGCTGCCGACATAGGGAAAATAAAAACGTCTCGAACTATAAACTACAAGTTAGACAAGAACCGTTGCCTGAATCACGATCTCGCGGTTCAAAATGCCTGATTTTAACGTTCCGGAACGACGAATCGCAAAGTGAGCTTGGTCGTCAGGGTAATATTACCGTTACTCAGGCACTTTGCACCGCACGATCGTGATTCAGGCTGCGCTTTGTACTGTAGAATTTTGTTTTGTACTGATTTACCCTGATATGGCTGGACGTTTCTTTCTGTCTTATGTATGTACTCCTGGGGCCGTGTGTGCAACATAAAACATCTCGCAGTCAGCTGATTTTAAAATTTTGTATTGATCGTTATTTATCGATTTATTGTTTATATTTACTTTCCACTTTATCGTTGAAGCCCTTCAGAAAAGGCTGGCCTCGCATGTTTAGTTCGAGGAGCCGGCAACACTATCAGGTACAAGTTGTCCGTATCAAGTACAAACTCAATGACCAAAAACCTTATTTTAATCGTTATAGCCGATCGATGGAGAATACGATGAACCGGATATGCGCGATGTTGGTGGCCAACGTTTAATTCCTTTCAACCGCAGCTTTCAAGCAGAATCTGCACCACTGTAAGTTATCTTCTTTATTCAATTTTTTTACGCGCTTTTACCACCACCCCTCTCCCACCTCAGTTGATATGTGATGAACTGAATATATGTATTGCTTTGCGAAAGTTGTATATCGTTGACCATTGTTAATTTGTTATTAATGTGCTCATGACATTCACCCATCGCTGTTCTAGTCTTATCTTTCTCAGAGTTCAAGAGAGGAGCACTGTTTCCTTCCGACCAGATACTCGCATCGATATGGAAGAACACAATGGGCCTCTGTTAACTGCTTCATCATCTGAGGATAGGACGAATTGGGATCACATAACTGATCTCGACGATGTCAGTTTCTTTTTGTTTTTCTCGTGTA
Source organism: Pristionchus entomophagus (assembly GCA_036245825.1). Classification (NCBI taxonomy): domain Eukaryota; kingdom Metazoa; phylum Nematoda; class Chromadorea; order Rhabditida; family Neodiplogasteridae; genus Pristionchus; species Pristionchus entomophagus. Next base: position 19,228,014 of record BTSX01000001.1, on the reverse strand, counting down.
TAACGAAATGGAGTATTTTCAGTTCTTCCGACGCGTATATGACTACCACCAAGGAGGCGGATTCAAATGTATTTTCTGGCACGAGATATTGTCTCTCTTTCAATTCGGCTTCATCGTAATAGTGTCCACCTTCTTCGTGCAGGTGCGCACACTTTCTATATAATCTACACTTATAGTTCTTTATGAAACTATTTTGCAGTGTATCGACTACGAAATTCTATTCAACAACAAAGCTGTCAACAGTACTGACCCACACCCGAGAAAGCGCTATTTCGGAGTGATTTAAACAAGTGTGAGCACCCATAACATAATATTAAAGGATGCGATAGATGGCGATTGCCCTTCTCATCTTCCTCCTCTAGTCGTCGTCTGTATTCTCATCGCACTCATTTATTGGTTTGTTCGCTTTTTTGAATCACATAAGTTATCATCTGAATTACAGGATCTTCAGAGTGATACGCACTGGTGTGCTCCTTCTGAAGTTGAATGAAATTCAGGTATCGTCTTTGTGGTGCAATCGTGTTTTTTTTCAAGTCTGTTTTATTTGACTTCATTGAAGTAGTTATATTTCAGCTTTTCTACAATCGTGCTCTTCGTATTCATGATGCAGATCTGTCCAATCTCACTTGGGAGGCTGTCGTCAAGGCTGTTTGCAATGTCGGATACTTTAAATATCAACAATTATACTCTGTTTATTTATCATTTCTAGACATGAATGGTTCTGAATCATGGTGTCAATTAGATGTTATTTCTAGGCACAAGGTCGAATTCAATTGCTCGTTCACGATTCCTCCATTTCCTCCATTCATATCTATCATCGAATCCTTCGATTCAAGAATTACATTGTCGCTATGGTGAACCAGGTGAGCTATTTTCTTTCATTAACTTTTTTGCAAGCGAAATATAGTTATGTTTTTTTTAAAAGGGGGAAATACAATCTTCTTTACTTCTACTTTTATTATATTTATATTTCAAAGGATTTCCTCCCTCCACTCATCTCGATTCCTTTCGTGGGAGAATTGCGATACTTGCCAGAGCAATTGAAGAAAAATGTTGAATGGATGTTCTTCCTCGGATTTTGTTCGCCCTTCAAGGGATCATACACTCTACAAGATGAATTCAGAGATAGAAACAGAATAGAGGAAATGGCTGAGAATATGGAAAAAGTGGTGAGTCTTTTATCGTTAAATAATTGTAAATATGTGGTGTGATGTTTGAATGACTCAGTCACTGTATCTGGGACTGGCTAGTCTTGTCTTCTCTCCTCTCATCTTCCTCTATCAATGTCTCTATTATCTCTTCAAAGCGGCTGATCTCACTAAGAGGGACGCCGGAGCACTCGGAAATCGATCGTATACCAACTATGGAAGGTAAAATAAAATGATTAATTATTTAAATATAATTAACCAATTCTAGGTTAACATTTTTTCAGATACCGTGTCCGCCATTTCAATGAATTGGATCACGAATTGAAGGGACGACTCAATCGATCTCATGCTTATGCTACTGCTTATGTGGCACAATTCAGTTCGAAACTGGTGAGGAAAAGAAGAATTGGTGATATTGTATTGTGCCAAACAATGGATGTTATCTGAACTCTCCATTCTATCAGGTGGTTGTCTTTGCTCGTAAGATCTCATTCATGGCTGCTGCTATCTTTGTCATTCTCACTGGTCTCTCTGTGTGGGATGAAGACGTCCTACAGGTCAAATATTCGTTATATAAAAAAAAACAAATGCTATACGTGCTTGAGTTCTAATATGGACATGCAGTTTGTCTAGAAAGATAACAACTAGACTAACATTTTAAATCAAATATTGTATTAGAGTGGTAGTCGCTAGATCGTGAATGAGAATAGAGTATTGTTTCAGATCGAGCATATGCTGACAGTGATCACTGTTTGTGGAGTGATCGCAGTGGCCTGTAGATCCATTATCCCCGATGAGAATCTAGTGTATCAACCAGAAGTACTACTCAATCATGTCACTTCCGAATTGCACTATGTACCTGATCATTGGAAGGAACATGCACATGATATCAGAGTGAGTGAAAGGAGGGAGGGAAGGGGGGGGGGGGACTGACCATCTGTTCCCGTTCCAGACATCTCATGAGTTTGAGTCTCTCTTCCGTCTTCGTGCTCTCAATCTACTGGAAGAGATATTCTCTCCCTTTATTACTCCATTCGTATTGATATTCCAGTGAGTTATTTGTATCGATTGAGTTAGATCAATCGGTAATTGGAGCGATATAAATATGATTAACATGTTGAGTATCCGACCGGGATGTCGTTCCATTCTTTCCTTCCTTGTGGATAACACTGAGAGAGTGGAGGGATTGGGAGATGTGTGCTCATTCGCCCTTCTTGATGTGGCCAAGCATGGAGATCCATCCTGGCAGAAGATGGATGATGAAGGACGAGATGAGAGAGGAGGAGGAGTAGGAGGAGGGGGAGGGGATTCCCCCTTTAGACCCAGTCAGTTAATGCATCTATCGGGCCATTTATAGTGCAAGATCAAGATATTAAAATAAATAAAGTGATAACTAGAGATTAGGGATAGAGTGATATTATCTTCAGGTAGAGATGTAGCTCACGATGGGAAGACTGAGATGTCCTCCATGCAATTCGCCATTAGACATCCTGATTGGAAACCACCTCCTGCCACTGCTCACTTCATTCAGAATGTCCGAGATAGGGTGAGTGGAGGGGGGGGGGGGGTGGAAGGAGTACTCACTCATTGCAGATGGAGAGAGATGCGATGGCAGTGGGCCAAGGGGCGGGTCTAGTGAGGAATGCCTTCTCTGACTCAGTCCACACTCTATTGTCGGTCAGTCCAATGAGTACATCATCTATTTCCTATTCCTTAGTCGCCAGTTCATACGTGGGCAGGCATCTATGCACTTTATTCTTCAAAAGTTGTTCCTGTTTGAATTTAATGTATTACTAATTGGAGATGCCTCTGGGAGGATTGGGAATAAATCCCCTGTTGGGAGGAGCAGTGGGAGGATATCCAATGGGAGGAGAAGAGAGAGGAGATAGAGGGATCATGAGTGGAATGGAGAGAACTCTGGAGAAGAGTCTAAGACACTCAGGACACGAGAGCATCGTCGATTCTGTCAGGTTAGAGAGAGGGAAGGAAGGGAGAGGGGGGAGGAGGGGGGGGAGGGGGATGGAAGATGATAGTGATGGTATTGCAGGGAACAACCAGGAGCTGAGATGAGAGTGTCCTCACTCTATCTAAGAGGAATAAGAGCGGATAAGAAGAAGAAGGTGAGGGGTCTTCTCTACTAAGTGTTATTCCCTGATCATCCTTTATCCTCTCTCCATCTTCTCTCTCTATCCTCTGATTCCCTCTGATTGAAGGTGTATTCATCGATGGGACCAGCCGATGCTTCAATGTTCGCAGTTCCTCTCATGGAGACAACAATAGCCCCTCGATCAAATGCATTCCAATATCCAAATGAGGAAGAAGTGGAGAGAGATTCTATGAGAAGAGTAGAAGAGGAGGAGGAAGACGAAGAAGATGGTGATCTGCCCCCTAGAGATTTCCCTGTCTAGATCCATACCCAATCCATCCCCAATCCATCCCCAGTACATGATCTACTCTCTATTTCTCCTTCTCTAGTCACGATCTATCAGATTTCGCACGTTTCCCATAATACATTTGTATCCGGTGACTATGTTCATTGTCTCTTTCCTAATACTTTCAGTCACACATTTTCCAGCTGTATATAGGACCTCGCTTATCACTCCTGTCGATTTTCAATTATGCTCAGTGTATTCTCATTTCTATCAAGTTTGCCTTACACTTATTTTGAATTGTACATTGTGTATCTTGATTTATGATACTTGTCAAACATACTTTCTGTCAATAGGCTCCTCAACAGATGATCTTGGTTTAATTCTGTACATAACTAGTTGACTGGTCAATTCTAACACCTCTCTCTCTCTATCTCTCTCATTAATTTTGCATCATTTCTATACTCTGCTACTTTATTCAAGTCGCTAAAACTCAGTTTCTTCGTAACGAGTATCTCATACTGTCTATTGTGTGAATGATAAACTTTAAATCTCCAACATCCTCCTTGTGATCGCCCGGGTTTCCATCTCTCCGATATCTGTAGATTGACCGAGAATATCAAGGTCATGACTGAGGGATCTTCTCAGTGGGAATGACAGAGGAGATTCGACGGACTTTCCCTAAGAAGCCCGCCCCTGGGACTCCCTTCAAATCACCCATTCCCAAGTTCAAGAGAGATCAAGAGAGATGGAATAAGGAGAGGAAGGAGATGAAAAATGGAAGAAAAGAGGAGTATGGAATGCAGAAGAAAGATGAAAGGTACTATTGAAACTTATAATTAAAGAATACAGTCTGTGTTAAGTGCACAGGGGATGAGTAGATTGTATAAAAAGTGAGAATGTTCGAAATGAGAGGATAAAGAATCTTGAACATGTATGCATAGCAACTCTGTGGGAGGCCGATACTTCGATGCAGGACAGAAGGAAGAGGAGAAAAAGATGAAGATTGAGGAGAGAAGAGCTTATAAAAGGGTACATAGTTCAATGATCACTCAACATTAATGTTTTCTGGAATTACATTATCTTCGTTTTTTGGTATCTTTACAATAGAGAAATTGAATATCATCATTCAAGAAAACCTTTAACTAAGATAAAGATAAGATTATTCTTTCAGATAATGAAGGAAGAAGGTCGAAAAGCGAAGTTGGAATTGAAGATGAAGAAGAAGGAAGTTAATCAAGTGAAGAAAGTAGAGAGGAAGAGGAAAGGAGATGAAATGGAGGGACAAATGAAGAAGAAGAAGATTGTGAAGGTTTGATACTATCAATTGTCTCTGTGATCGACTGACATTGACTGATATTGTAGAAAGAGAAGCCAAGTGTCCCGATTGAAGAGAGTGATGACCCAGAATCAGAAGAGGAAGAAATGAAGGGAAGGAGGGGAATTAAGAAGGAGAAAGAGGTATAGAACAGATGGAGAATAAGTGGAATGTCTCTCTGATTGCAGTCTATTCCTCATATTGGAGAGAGTGAGATCGATAGTGATGATCTACCAGAAGGTGATATGTTTGGGAATGAGAAGGATGAAGAAGAAGAAGAAGAAGAGAAGGAGGAAGAGGAGGACGAGGAGAGTCAAGGAGAGGTTTGTCATTTATTTAGTGGTGCATTACTTCAGTTTAATTATTAATTTGTTCTCGTTGAATGCCCTTATTGAAGACTGTCCCTCTCGCTTCAACTCGAGCCGTTAAGTACTCTGAGAAGGAAGAGGAGGAGGATGGAGAAGAAGGAGAGGAAGGAGAGGAAGGAGAGGATGGGGTAGATGAGGCATATTTATAATAATATTCCCTTAATTTATCTCCTGATAGGAGGTCGATAATGAAGAAGAAGAGGAGGGGGAGGGGGAAGACACAGGCCCCACTCCGACTGATCTGGAGAAGTTTAGAGAAGGTAAGAAACTTTTTGATAAAATTTTGGTGGTGCATTACTTAATATAGAATAAATATTGATTAATATAATTAATAAAGATTGAATTTAATGTAGCGCCTTGTTTCCCAAGGGCCATTCGCATTGTCTTCTCTCTTCTTCTCTTCTTTTTTCTCTTGCCACATGCTCCCTCCCTCCCTCCCTCCCTCCTTCTATCCTACATTGAATGTATATTCAGAAATGGCTTCTCTCCCTCTATCGAAGGTGCGAGAAGTCAAAGAAAAACTGGGAATCAAACTGTTCAATGACGCATTCTTCGGTCGAGTTGAGCAGAAAGAAGAAGAGAAGGAAGTTGAGGGGAATACCGCCAAGAAAATATTCAAGGTACAGTAGATTTGATGACAGTATTTCATTAATTGTTACTATCCTATTTCCTTTCTTTTTAGTATAAGATTGTTCTGAAATATGAGAGAGAAATTGAGAGGTGTATCTCTCTCTCCGATTGATTGCAGAGGGATAACAGTAAGCGTCCCCGTGAGATCTCATCTAAGAAGGGAGTTTCTCGATTCAGACTCATCTACAAAAATGAGAAGAAAACGGTAAGACAAAGGAGTTGTTTAAAAAAACAAAATGTTCTGAACAGTTTTAACATTGGAATAACAAGTTAATTGTAGAAAAGTAGACTGGATCCTCGCTTCGACGATCGATGTGGGGCATTCAATGAAGTCATCTATGATACTAACTACGGATTCCTTGATGAACTAAGAACGGAAGAAGTCAAGGTTTGTTATCTTTCTTTTAACGTAATATATAAAGTCATTAAAAAAAATTGCACTTCAAATTTCGCTACCCGAAAAATCCCTTTGCCTCTTAATTCTCTTAATTTTCAGAAAATGAAGAAGGAGGTGCAGAAAGCAAAGAAGGAAGGAGATGGAGAGAAAATGGCAACATTGAGAGAGGAGATAATTAGAGAAGAGAACAGACAAAAGTAAGTGAGAATGAAGAGAAATACATTAGACTTATCAATTTTTTTATTTAAAAATGTACGGTAATTCTCTAATGAATATTTAATCATTATTTCGTTAATTGGATTAATTGGAGGGCAAAGCGAGAGAAGGAGATTAGAATGAATACAATGAAGGAACTGAAGAAGGAAAATATGGAGAGGATGAAGAAGGGAATCGAACCTAAATTCGTCAAGAGAAGTACGTTTCCTTTTGTTTCTTTCATTGACACTCACAGTAAATTAGAGAATATAACGAGGTTTTATCTTTTAAGCACTATTTGATTTGAATTCTACAAATTTGTACATAGTAGGGTGTAACCTAAATGAGTAGACTGGCAAGATACAGTAGTGTACAACGTATGGACTGACACAGGGCAAGAGTGAATAGGGGAGTATGGCAAGGGATACGCATCGGAGGGGGGGGGAGGGGGAGGGAGGGGGGGGGAGTGAGACTCTGTTAGGAAACAATTCAAGTGAGACTCTGTTAGGAAACAATTCAATCAACTACACTCGCAATGGAATTGATCATTAATTAGAATTGAATGTCTATTCACATTTCTATTCTCAATATTCCCTAACATAGAGAATCCTTAACTAATTGGGAATTTGAGGTGCGGTGAAGCTGAAGATAATGGAGAAGAAATTCGAACAGTTGAAGGAGGATAATCAACTGGATAAATATCTGAGAAGGAAGGCAAAGAAGGAGAGTAGAAAGGGATCAAGTGGAAAGGGAGGAGGACCCAAATTGGGAGTCGGATTCTAATTACGGAATTCTGTTATTACAAGTTGTTACCATCGTTAATCTTCTATTGTTGCTACTTATTATTTCAATTGGATTGTTGAGATGGCTTTGGTGGATGAAAGCTTCTTGCTATATTCTATCGATTGTCTATTGGTTCAGGGAGATGACACAAATTGATGAGATACAGACACTTTGGAGTTCAACCACGATGATGATGGATTGGAGAAACGAATGATATAATCTCCCTTTATGACTGGGAGAGATCCCTGTTCGGGTACCTTCAATCACAGAGAAATTATCGTCTAGTAGTCATCCATGAATCCAATAGAATATATAACTCACAGTTATGCTCATAATCTTTAAAGCAGGCCAAACTGCTACTTCCTTTCCATTTTCGAAAGTGAGAATGGAGAAGAATAGTTCACCCGAAGTAGTGAATGAATAGACGAGATTGCCAGAGTGAGGGACACATCTAACAAGAGAATGATCGACGATTGGAAGGAAGCTACTCACACTGAAATATCCACTTGTTTCTTGGCTTTGATCGAGAAGTTCGTTCCTTTCGGAGGCTTCTCAATTCCGTGCTGAATAAATGTATTGGCAAGATGATGAGTACTTCATCTTACTTTCTTCCACTCAAAATGGTGATGAACAGCATCAGACGGAAGGACTGGTTCGGGTACGGTAGTGCAGTAGGTCGGTTGATGGGCGAATCCAGAATCATCCCTCCATCTCCCTCCATATGCAATCGGAATCGCCTGAGGAGACAACCATTATCATCCATGTATAGTCAATCGTGTCAATGTTCTCTTCTCTTATCACTTTTACTTTCTCTTCTACCTTTGTTCTCATAAACCGTGTTTTCGCCGTAATTCGCCTTGATAAAGATGAGAACAAGTTGAGTGCCCTATGAGCCTCCATTGACTGCCAATTCTCGTTTCCAACTCACAGATGGTTCCAGATACTCCTTCAACTGGTCAACATTCGACAGGAAAACCAATCGATTCGCAGTTCGAGCATCGACGATATGACGAGTTATTTGCCACATGATAGAGATTATTCCAGGTGAATTGACGATTAGAATACGGACAAGCTGAAAAGCAGAAGAAGAAGTTACAGAGAGGGAAAGGGAGGGGGGGGGGAAGGGGGGGGGCAAGAGAATGAAGATGGAGACTGACTGTCTCACTGAAGTATTCTGCCCATAGACTGACTATCATCTTGGCTATCTTGCAATTGGCAGAGAGGGGATTGAGGAATTCTGTTAGATTGAGTCCCTCCAGATCAAGAATCGTCACTATGGCAGAGGGAGATCCTGAAGAAAGAAGTCAAGAGGAGGAGGAGGGGGGGGGGGAGGGAGGGGAGAGAGAGAGAGGGTAGGAGAGAGAGACCAGTCTTCTTCTCAGTTGAGACAATGGTCCTTCCGAATATCTCTTGAAGGGCCATGTAGGCATGGAGGACTTGAGAAGCAGGAGTAGTTGAGAGAATCTAGAAGGAATAAATGATGGAAGGATAAAGAAAGAAAGATCTGACATCTCTGAGATGAACGTCTTTCATTCTCTGCACGAATACATGGAGATTGCCAGAGACTGGAGAATCGCCCAATTTGGAGACTGAGAATCTCTGAGATATTGAAGAATGGAAGAATGGAAGAATGGTGGATGAGAAGGAAGGATAATAAGATATTGAATGGACTGACATGGTATACATGGGGGAATAGTGTATCATATATTCCTTCTTCCTTCTCTTCACTATATCCAAGGAGTGATCGATGGACAAGAATCTCATTTATGAGACGACAAACTTCAGTCTCGTCGTCTGTTGCACGAAGCATTCGAGCTATGAAGAAGACTGAATCGAGTGATGGAGGAAGAGAGATAGCAGATCTGAAGAATGGAAAAGATCAAAGATCAAACTGAATTCTTCATGAGAACTCATCAAAGATATTATAAGATGGCATGAGGAGATGGACTACTCACTGTATTCTCTTAGCCCGATCTATAATCTCTTGTGGATATGGATCAATCCTTATCATCTGAAAGACAATCTAATGGGAAAATAAAATAGAACTTGAAGAATGGGAAGAAGATTACTCAAAAAGTGGAAGGGCGCAAAAGATAAGTCGGAGACAAGAGAAAGAAAGAGAAAGTGTAGTGATACGAGGGGAGAACACGTTTGGATTAGAGTGAAGAGAGGGGGGAAGGGGGAGGGGGGGAGAGGGGGGGAGGGGTGGCATAGAGGAGACTGCAATGTGACTGTGGAGAGAGGAGGTTGAATGGATGAGACTGAAAGGGAGAGTGGCCAACCTGTCTCTGTTGCACTTTCTCATTGAGAACTTGAAGGAAGAATACAAGTAGTGAGAAGAGTAGACTGGATGGTTAATACGATTGATGGGATGATGGGATGAGACTAGTTGCAATGATGAGATTAGATGATCCAATGACAGACCAGTCAATGAAAAATCAGGGTCCACTTCAATTCTCGCTCTTTTTAATTGATTCAAGATTTTATGATCTCCATTTCCTTCTCAAATTCATGGTGAAACAAGAAAAGTGTTCAACGTTTCTAACGTGGCCAAGTAAAAACGGTCAGTTTTGATGAAGTTAATCATTTTCATTTGAAGAAATCGATTGGAAGACGAGACAGGAAGATATATCTCTTTGTCTTAAAGTTACTGTAACAGGAAAAAATTCGACCCCTTTTTTATTTTATGATTGTACAGAGGGCGTCGCCCTGAGTACAGAAACCAACATAAAAATGTTTGAAAATAAAAGAAAAAGCCAATTATTTATCAAGCTCAGAGAGACGCCGGGAGAACTACGCGAATGCTGATTACCGGTGAAAGTCGCCAGGCCAGTGGTTCTCTAATTATTTAACGCTTGATAAGAGAATAGGACTCAGTTTTTGCCTCGAGCTGTTCACGTTTGAGCTGAAAACTTCTCATTGATGTGTTCTGTATGGAATTGAAGCTGGAGTTAGTTTTTTTTAATTAGAGAACCACTGGCCTGGCGACTTTCACCGGTAATCAGCATTCGCGTAGTTCTCCCGGCGTATCTCTGAGCTTGATAAATAATTTAAAATCATTTGAAAAGGAGCTAGAACACAAACAAAGGAGGTAACAACGAATTTGCGATTGAGCAAAACACAAGACTGTTGATAGGTGCTCAAATAAGGTCCCATGTGAACCGTAATAATCATATGAAGCAAGAGGAATAACGAAAACTAGCGAATCAATGGTGAAAAAGTGGTCAAAGCGAGCGTGCGCAAAATGGGCGAATTCAATCAATACACACGAAGCTACAGTAATTCAAAAATTCCCTGAGGTCAGTCCCGACTTTCAAAAATCGTTTCAGGCTTTTTCTTTTATTTTCAAACATTTTTATGTTGGTTTCCGTACTCAGGGCGACGCCCTCTGTACAATCATAAAATAAAAAAAGGGGTCGAATTTTTTCCTGTTACAGTAACTTTAAGAAATGTTCTTGAATGAGCCATTGCCAAAGGAATGTTTACGGTAAATACATAATGATTCTTGTAGATAAACTCGATGACCATTCCATCATTATCTCCCTTCTGATCCAGTCGAAGGATCATTCCAACAGTCATTCCAATCAGGGGTGTGCACGAAAAATTTCGACTAAAAGTTTGCAGCGTTCTCACAGCGCTGTTTCTTGGCGATCAGTTAATTTGCAACATCTAATTAGTAGAATAGAGCCTCTAGTTTCTTCTGAAGTTTATAAAAAGGAAACAGATAGCTTGAGGTTCGAGATATTAGTCATTTTTCGATTTCGAAAAACCGAAAAATATTTTCAAAAAAAAATTAATTATTTAATTACTGGAAATGAGTAGCTATACAAATTGAAGGTCAACTAGACCGCTCAGGAAATATCTGTAAAAGCTGAAAAGAGAAATTGAATTGAGCAATTTCCATTAAAGATAATCAACATTTTTCGAAATTTTTCGTGCACACCCCTGATTCCAATCATCATTATTGGATCGGGTGGACTACAAAATCCTAGTCTACCGTATCCATACGATTTATTAGTCATTCCTCCGTCCTTTGAACTGTTATTCGTAGTCTCTGCAGCAGGAGTACGATCCGATGTAGTCGCAAGTGGATCTGTCCCTGAAGGGGAGGAGATTCGAGATACTGTAAGAGATCAAAGATCAAGTATCTTTCAGCTTTCATTTGATCCGGGAATATTGAGTTCCTCATCTATCATCACAAAATTCATATGATGGCCATTGATATATGGAATGCAGCTCCTCTCTCAAAAAACTGTTACGCCTAGTTTTTTCAGTAATATATATTTCATTTCGCTATTTGGTGAGCTCTAACAAACAGAATCGGATTCTGCGGTAAAAGATCAGCCAGGAAATCCTATAGCGAGCTTGTTCTGAGAATTCGACTTTTTATCGGAAAATTGGCCATGACCTGTTACGCCGGTCATGTAAAAAGTCGAAAAATTTTATTCTCGGAACACTCTGACTATAGGAGTAACTGTATTTTTTTGCGTAGAATCCTAATTTTGATATTACAGCTCATGAAACAAAGAACGAAAAAAATATATGTCCAATAAATGATGGAAATCGAGCATTTTCAGATTTGATCAAATGAGGCAGGAAAAGGGTCTCCCGATCGAGCTGTAATTTCTTTCTAAACCATATGAGGGACTGTAATTTTTATTTCTGCAATAAAAATCCCTGTCTTTTAGGGTCCCTAAATTTACAGCTTTTTATATGTGATTTTTGAATTGTTTTGTCAAGCACAACTTTTTGAGTTCTTGTCCGAATGTCTCACTTTTGTCAGTTGTTTGTCTGATTTTTCTGCGTTTTTTTTAAGCTCTTTGCCAGCTTTCTAGCTCTACTGGGAGCTGAGATACGTTAGAGCCGAAATCGAGACCGGCTTTTTCCTAAAAGCAGGTCCTGAAACATATGACCGGAATTTTTCGGATACTAGTCCCAAGGTATTCTCACATAATAGTATGGATGAGATCAGGCCAACTTTTTACAAATTGTTCGTGGGCTGCTCGCAGATATGGTGATAGACGTGGATTGAATGGTAATAAGTAGGATGTGACTATAATGTCTATCCTCTCACCACTCTCCCCTCCTTTCTTTTGTTTATCAGTTATTTGATCAAAGAGAAGCGACTGTCCATGTATTCTGTTCTTGATAGATTCCATAGGTAGTAGGGAGTGCTCCAATCTTAGGGAAACCATAGATATCTCCCAGTATCTCATCATAATCGAATAGACCGAAGACTCGAAATAGATGGAAGTGCAATTAGGAGAGAAGAAAGAGACCAAATAGAAAAGGAGATCTCATTCCCTCAGGGGTCATCATTCCCAATGGGGAATGGAAAAGGGAGGATCAAGGGATAGCCGGATCAGTCCAATGGATAGAAGGATCAGTCCCATCACTCGACCATCCATGGATACTATCATACTCCTTTCTCTCTTTCTACCGTATTCCTCCTCTCTAATCTGTTCGGGATCAGAGAAAGCCCTCTTCCATCTACCGTATCCCTCCAATATATCCACTCCTTCTCTCAAATGTTTCAATGAGTGTGTCAAGAATGACTGTGAGGGTGAGAATATTAACCCTTCCCCTCTATCTGTCCCAATGAGATAGTTAAGGTGTTATACTCACAAATGATAGATGTTTCGTCCTCTCCAACTCCTCATTCGCTCTGGAAGACAGTACCTTCGCTGCCAAGAAGTGTGTAACTGGTAGGCCACAATTCTCTCCTTTTGCTCTAATCCATGGATCTGAGGTCTTTATCATTCAACGATCTCTCTCACTGCCTCTCAATTGGTAGTCCCTGATAGAGATGCTTCCATTATATCCACTCCTTCTCTTGATCAATGCATCGTCAGATGTGCCAATGAGAAGCAATGCAGGTGAGAGACGAGAAGGAGAAGGGGATGAGGGAGGATTGATCTTTGATCTTTCAGTGCGTGTCAATTCTTCTCTGATAGTCTTGATTGTCTCCTTTCTCTCTTCGAATCAAGGAATGGGCCCGATCCTCTTCCTGAACCCGATGGATTCAATGTCACCTTCGTTCAAGTTATCTCTCCTCTTCCCAAGGGTCAGAAATGAAGATGGATGAATAGGGAATGATACCTAAAAGGAAGTGATGACACATCCGATCTCTTCCCACATCCTGAAAGGGGAAAAGTGATTGGAAGGGCTGGTGTCCCGAATGGTCAATGTTGCGTGAGATTAGAGTACCCAAGTGATGAGAGAAAGAAGGGAAAGAATAATTCCCTCCAGGAGAATGTTCCCCTTCATTCAATTCATTCCAATCAATACCTGTATATACTCCCATCTATGGTGATGCCAAACTATATAATGGATCCGAGGGGCTGGAAGAGGTATTCCTCCTCCTTTCCCCCCCCCCTCCCCCCTCCTCCCCCCTCCTCTCCCCCCCCTCATTCTTGCAGTGTCTCTCTCATTGTTCCGATTGTTCCTCAGTCCTCTACTCTTCCCACTACAAAGAATGTTTCATAGTGACTCCATCCTCCGTCTCTCAACCTCTCAATTTCATCGATGATCACTTCATGGTAGATCATTCATTCTCTCCTCCAATCAATCGATAATCTCAGATTCTATCATCTCTATGTTCTCCCTCCTTCTCTTCCCTGCAATTCCCTCTCTTCTATCTATTCAGCTCGTGTGTCAGATTCTCTCAATGAGAGGATAGTATGTCTCACTCGTTGCATCCATGATCCCTCATGTCGATATGGGTATGCCCTCTCTGACTCTGAGTGTCTAACCTCCTCTCGACCTCTTCAACTAGCTCCTACCATCACTCGATACTGTACCACTCATGACAACAACGAATTCGGTATGGTTTCCAGCTCTTTCCTCTCTGTCATACGAGATAACAGGTCAATAGATGCCGTGAGCCTCGTTAGCTCAAGTTTTTGAAAAAAAATTTCTCCAGATGGTGCAGTGGTTCTATATGAAGAAAGTAGATTTTGTGGACGAGGAGACGCAATTAACGTCAGTGGGATAGGAATAGTGGAGTGTATGCAGCTATGCATCACTCATCCTACCAAGAGGTTCTCTCTCTCTCTCATGGGTCAAGGAATTGTTGAATGATATTGTTGAGCTGCGACGCGGTCTCTTATGATGAAGCAGTGCAGACATGTTCAGTATTCGAGGGAGGAAAAGTAGAGAGAGTACGTTCTTATTTCTATTAAAGTGAATAAGAAGATGGATTGAGGTAGAGGGAAACTGTTCCTTCTTGGCTCTCAATGTTGTCACCTTCGATACAGACAAGCAATTTATTCAAAAATTGGGAGATGAGAGTAAGATATTCTCTCTGTATTCATTCCATTCAAATTTCCTTCAGTCACAGATGAACTTCTCTCTCAAAAGGGGAAATGGAGATCGGGGAAGAAAGGAGAAAGTAGAAGGAAGAAACCCAAGGTTTATCCCCCTTCTCCCAATGGTTGGAAACAAATGGTTTTATTCAGGAACGGGGATTGAAATTGAAGAGAAAGAATAAAATGGTACAAATAATAGAAGATGGGGATGAAATGGAAGTGAAGACTGAATGCACCATGGATTCCATCCAAGTAGTCGTGAGTTTAGAACCAATGGATATATTTGCAGTTTGATGGAACTGAATCACTCATCTATTTAGAATACACAATATCTCAGGTCAACTCACACGGATCTTCAATAGGAGAAGTATTCGTGAAGGACCGATCCACCATCTGTAATTCTACCCAATCCAATACAAGTGAACGAAAACTAGAAGTCAAATTGGATGAATGGCAGAAATGCGGAGTAAACAAACAGGTTTGATCTTTGATCCTTGATCACCTTTCATCGATAGTTTTGAGGAATTTGTGTATTCCTTCGATGTAGTTGTCAAGAGGAC
>BTSX01000001.1:19186464-19211939 GCA_036245825.1 Pristionchus entomophagus | reverse complement strand
GTGTCCATGCAATGAACAAGTGAGTCCATTCCACTCTCCCATGCCCCCCAGACAATTGATGGGGGGGGGGGGGGGGGGGAATAAGGGGAACACAACCTGCACTATTTCAATCTCTCTGCACACTTTTTTTGTTCGGTCTCATTATGTCTCGACGAAAAGGTTGAACCAAATGTGCGGTTATCTAAAAGGAATGGTTGATTGCAGTCGATTCCCGTGGTGACAGAGGCAGAATTGACCCAGATGGATGCCACTTGTATCATCTGCAGGTATGGGATGGATACTCAATTAATCAAAGACTTTAATTCAATTGTATGCTGTACTAATTGATTTAATGATATTAATTAATTTTAGTTGTAATAATGCCTTTGAGAGAGGAGATGACAGTTCCGTCTTCCCCCAAGAGACTTCCTTGTTCGCATGTCTTCCATGCTCATTGTCTCAGGAGCTGGTTCCAGGTATGACCCCCCCCCCCCCCCCCCCCCCCCCCCCCCCCCCCCCCCCCCCCCCCCCCCCCATCTCATTCCTCTCCAATTGTACTCCTTCAGCGTCAACAGACCTGTCCCACTTGTCGCACAGACATTCTCTCTCCTCGTCGTCCAGCCAATGCGACCGTGGCTGCAGCAGTGAGGGCTGCTGCTCAGGCTGCAGCTCCTCCCCCTCCTGGTGGGTAGATCACCCATCTCTCATTCCCTCATTGTCTCTCTTGAGGCGGTGCAGCTGGTGGTCTTCCTCCCCTTCCTCCCTTCCCTCCTAATTTCTTCCATCATCTGGCTGGCAATCCCTTCCCTCCGGCTGCAGGTGCTGCAGGTGCCAATGGCACTGCCTCTCCGCCTCCTCTCCCTCTTCCTCCCTTCTTCCATGGATTCCATCCAATGCCTGGCATGCCTGGTAAGCAGTCTCTTATCCTGAGGGGTCTATTATAGTTACATAGCTATGGATTTTGAGCGATGTCATATATTCGTACGATGGTTATAGTGTGTGAATTGCAGGAATGGGAGGAATGATAGGTCTGATGCCTCCTCCCCCTATGCCCCCTCCCCCTCCCCCTTCTACTGCTGGTCTATCGGAAGAGGAATTGAGACTATTGGAGGGAAACACGAGGGCCGCACTCGAAGCAAGAATTAGAGTACTCGGAGATATATCTGCCCTTCTCGATGCTGCGGTGATGCAAGTGAGAAGGGGGGGGGGGGGGGGGGGTGAAGCACTTAGTGGAAGTAAGGGATGAGACATGGTGTACAAATATCAATCCATCCATCGATCAATTCGTTGCCACACTGAACATTCTGTAATTTTTGATTGAAAGGTGTAGAAATTCTGCGATTAGACACAGCAGTTGGTTGATTTTTGGTGGTCAGGTTATTATGATCTGGTCAAAGGAATTGTGAAGGACTGAAGGATTGATCCCCAGTCTTTGAATAGAGTTAAGAGTAGGTGGAAAAGGTCAGAATCATGTGTAACACGGCGGACTGAAATCCTACCTGAGGAAAAATTCATGGCTAGAATTCGTAAGGTAGGCCCCGCCCCAAAGACTGATTAATACAGTGAGTTCTTGACAGGCTCCACCTACTTTCACTAAACATAGAAAGCGTTGCTAAAACAGTGAATTTTCAAAAATCTTTCAAAGCTTGCACATCAATGTCAGGGGGAGATGCTGTTCAAATATCAGGAAATTCAAATATTTGCCGAATCAGGGATCAACCTGACGCTTTGAATTTTGCTGAATTTTTTTTCTTGCTGCGCGCCAACCATTGCTGTTAGCCACGATGTCTGGGTGCGGGTAGAATTTCAGTCCGCCGTGGTGTAAGAAATGAAGTTGTAGATCGATGGATGGGGCAGGGGTGGGGGACATTCGATCCCCCTATCTCCTCCCTTCCATCTCCTCCTCCTCCTCCTCCTCCTCCTCCTCCTCCTCTGATGAATGGTGTTTATCGAAAGTAATCAATCGAGTGGGAAGTCGTTTGAGAAAACAATGAGAAGAACTCGTAATAAGGAGACATCTCAGATTGATGTGTTGAGAGAGGGGAGAGGGAGAGGGAGGGGGGGGGGGTAGGGGAGGAGGTATTGCCATGCTCATATGATCAATGAAGAGCAGAGAGGAGTGATGGCAACTCTTGGATAGATGGAATGGCAATCCACTATCTTTCAGATGCAGCAGTACGTCTCGATGGTCCCTCCTGCCACCTTCGTCCCGCCCCCTCCCACTGCAGCCCCCTTCTGCTGCTGCTGCTGCTCCCCCTCCTGCTGTACCTGCTGCAGATGCTGCAGCCCCGCCCTCTCCCGCTGCCTCTTCGAATGGGACGTCGACTGAGAGTAGAGATGGAAGTGAGGAGGAGAGACAAGGGAGACAAGAGGATGAGGAAAGAAGAGATGAGGTGAGCCAACTCATTTGTTGATTACGTGGGTTAAGGGATTGAATGGATTGGTTTGGAGGGAGGGGGGCATAGGTCAAAAAGGTATGTCCGGCCCACGAAAAAAATATGTATACGTTTTTTTCACATAAGGGTCCCCCTTATGTGAAAATTGTTTCTAAAAAAAAAAAAAAAAAAAAAAATTGAAGGTAGAGAGTAGAGAGCAGAGAGTTAAATTTTTAGCGCCGGGTATACGTTTGAAGCGGCCAGAAACTACAAAAAGCGCGCAGAAGTAGTATATTTGAAGTCATTTGAACAGAATAGAGCTTTTGCCTATAAGTCACTGAGCATAATGTATCTCAGGGCTCGATGCTTCAACTTCTCCCCTCGTTCAAATAGTCAAGAGCGCTTCCATATTTGGAATTAGGGCACTCATTCGATAGCTGGAGAAATAAGCTAACCAGAAAACGTTACAGCAGCACGAACTAGACTGTTTCACACCTACAGTAGAAATTAAAAAAAAAAAATCTGGGCACATCCATGTCACAGTGTCAACTCGAGCTGTGACATTGGCTATAAAAACGTATAAGAACGTCTTCGATTGTGTTCCTGCAACGTTTTCCTCAATTCCTAGTAAAAAAAGCTTCATTTTAGTTGTTTCGGTGTATTATTTAATGCAGAAATACGACAGTTATAGCCGTCAGAAAAATGTCACAGGTCGAACGGTCATACGGTAGCCGGTGTCCATGTGCTAAAACGTATACACTGACCCTAACGCCTAACGGCGGGTCAGTGCATACGTTTTATTTTTTTCAAAATTTTCTCAAAAAATCTGTATACGTTGTGCTCCCCGATACGCTTTTTGACCTATGGAGGGTGGGGGGGGGGGAGGGGGACACTGCTGAAGGATTAATAGCTTGTTCCGTCTTTCTCTCAAGTACTCGCTGCGTGTTGATGTAGACTGATGTTGGTTGACACAGAGATTGAGAGAGGAAAGAAGAGAGAGAGAGATTTTCCTCGCTCTCATCCTATTTGGACACTGAATAGACTCAAATGGAGTTCGCCCGACTCTTTTATAAGTTCATTCCTCGGATAGCAAATTGGTTATTGCAGTGAAGGGTGAGATCAGAGAGCGATCTGTCGGAGAATCTCAGTCTAGTGTATGAGGAAGGCTTGGGAGCTACTCTCAGTCAGTTGTTTCTCCACACCCCCTTCCCCCCCTCCCCCTCCTTTCCCCTTCCATCCTTCCATTCTGTCTTCAATCTTGTGTAGACTGGAATGGAATTAGGAAGAAGTGAAGGGCATAGAAAGAGTGAGAAAAGGGGAAGAATGGAATAGGACGTCCATCTCCACTTAGTCTTCTTTTGTCTACAACTTCCTCCCTTTATCTTGAACCCCCATGGATGATAAGAATGGATGGGAGAGGGAAGAGGGGAGGGGGAAGGGGGGGGGATTGTGACTGAGACGACGCAACACTTCCGGATTTCACGCTTGTCTGACTGTGGGAATAGACTATCCATCGTCGATTAGACATTTAGTCATCCATGGAGAGAAGGTTTCCTTCTCTTTGCAGTGGATGAATGGAAGGATTACGAGTCAGTAGTAGATTAGAGAAGGTAGAGAGTAGAGAGCAGAGAGTTAGTGATGGGAAGATGTTCCCTGAATGGAGAAAGAGATGGAAGGATAATGGAGATGATTGCAGACCACGGACGGAAGAAGAGTGGATGAAGAGGAAGAGGAGAGGGAGAGAGAACAAGTGAGATTGAGGAGATTGGAGAGGTGAGCAGAGAATAGAGATGATCCATCTGTTGAGATCATATTGATAGACTGACTTCTATGAGAATAGATGTTTTGGAAATAGATATGAATGTAACGGGAATGATTAATTGCAGACTGGGTCAGTGAGACGAATGCGAATGAAGACAAGCTGTATCGATTGATCGAAGGATCGAATCAAGTAATTATTCCAATGGGGTTTCCTGTATACTATCGAGTACATACGTTATTCCTATCTCATGTCCATTAGTTGTTAATATCCGCTGTCCGATGCTAGTCCATTCAACCACTGTGATGTCATTTATTGTCTAGACATAGCATGTCTCTCCGCCACACCATTCTCTCTCTATTCATAAGGGAATCTTCTACTCGTTCTATCTATTCTCCATCCTACGGAGTATTAATATTGGACCTCCCAATCATCCCTTGTCTATATTTTGTCACCCCTTTCAATGATATAGACGATCGTGTAGATAAATAATTTATTAATTCATTTGAAATGGAGGTCTATGCACTCGTCAGAGATTTGATCTACCCGTGAATGTGACATGGAAAGGAGACAAGTGAGAAGGAAAGAATGAGCAGTGGATCTAGACTGAATAGTGAGGGGAGGGGGGAAGGGACTATACTCGATCCCCTACATGATGACTTGATAGAAGAGTGAGAGCAGTTCCATCCTTAGTCACTTGACTTCTAATGGGTAGATTAGAACACCATCCATCTGCAATTAAGACTAATGTGTATGATTCGTTGATTGAAAGGACAGTAGACAGATGGAATTGAAAAGGAGTTTGTTTCCCGTCCACTTACTTTTCCGTCTCCATCGGAAGACGAACGAAGAAGTAGTAATGATGAAGTAGATTAGAAGGATTAGAAGAGCCAGAGTTATGAATGAGAACCCACTGAAAGGAGAAATATGGAAGGACGAATCGAGACAACATTCCCCTTCTCGTACAAGTACTCTAGAAGTTATTCCCTCTACAATTGAATGAATAGATAGATACTGACAGTATGGAGATGGGCCAATCCCTCTGACAACATTCCATATTACAGCAAGTATCATCGCAGAGGTAATATATATAGATATGCTAAAATAAATTAAACAAAATAAACAAAAAAAACAAAATAAATTGTCAATATCTGAAATTGATAATCCCCTTTTGTTTACTTTCTCCATATTTCCTTTATGTAAGTAAGACGACTGGAATCCCTCTGTCCAACAAGTGGAAAGATTAAGAATGAGAAAAGGAGATTACGGAAAGACTTGAATATGCGACAAAAACGAGGAAAGAAGACATCAGAAGGGAAAACAAAATATGAGAGAAATGGAGAACGGACTTACATTTCGTTCTTCGTCGAATGGATTCAATTTGGACAGAGGAAATTCACACACATTGTCGTCAATCTGCAAATGAAATAAGGATGGTATAAGTAGGGGGGGGGGGGGTGTGGGGGAGAAGGGGGGGGGGCGAAAGGGAGGTCTGACCTGCAATTGAGGATACTTCTTGCCCATTGAATTGTAGTAGAGCGTGATTCCACTCTCATCTGAGTAACTCCTTCTACATTCTTCAGATTGGATGAAGGAACGAAAGGAAGAAGAGACATTCACTCGTATTTCATCAGGGTATTTGAATCGCCAGTTGTTCCCTGCAGTCAAATCTTGTCTCTTTCTCATGTGAACTTTGAAAGGGCTGGATTCCCTACAGTGGATCTCTAATTGAATTGAAAGAAGTCTGAGATATGGTTGGTATTGGAGGAATCCTTTGGAATCCCTCATCCACACACTAACAATACCCACTAATCTAATGGACGGATCCTCCTTCTGTTTTTGGTTCTTTTTCCCTTCTACGTTCCTCTCACTTCTCTTCTTCCTCATGCATACACAACCTACAACGACTTCCAACTTGATCATGATGAGAGAGGGAGAGAGAGGGAGGGAAGGAGAGGGAGGGGGGGAGGGGATCTCGAGGCTACACTGTCTCCATTCCACAATACTGATCATTGTATGGACAGAATCCGACCAGATTCAATTCCCATACTGTATACAATAATCGAGGAGAAAGTCAGTCATCGATAGAAATGTGATATGGTAGAGTGAATTTTCCCCATCTGGTAGATGGAGAGAAGTTTCCATCAATGGGAGTATCCATCTGGTACGGTAATGAGTAAGGAAGGAAGGGAGGAAGGGGGGGGGGGGGGTAGTAATCCATCTCCATTCTCTCTCAATCCTACCCCCAAAGGCATGTCATAACGGATTACAACTATTGTGATTCCAGAAACCTTGTCCATCAGACCAGAAAAAAAACAACCAATTTTCTCTATATGTTCATTTACCTCTCTCTGGTATGTGAATGGACCATTTGCTTGACAGGGGATTCAGATGGGAAAGGCAAAAGGGAGGAGGGCAACTGGCCTTTTGCTGGGATAGCTCCAATAGACTGAGGAGGAGAAGAGGAGGATTGTGTAGATAGGGCGAGAAGGAGAGGTATGCAACGGGAATCCACCATCTCTTCCCCAGACGAACAATCTATCAAAAGAGATAGCTATCACAAATCCCCCTTTCATTCCCAGCGATAAAGAGAGAAGGAAGAAGGGAAGGAGGGAGGGAAGAGAGGGAGATAAAGGAAAGCACGGACTTCTCACTGCACCAACTGTTGTCACACGTGTGTTATTCCACTCGATAATCAATCAACCATGTATGTACAGTAATCTCCAATGGACAATACCGTATTGAGCGGAGAAATGAACAATATGAAAAGAGAGGTGTATCACAACAAAGAGGGATTACCCGTAGATGGGAAAGAGATGATGAAAATAAGAGAAACAAAGTGAATGAATAGCTGAAGAGGAAATAAGAGTACTGATGAGCATCAAGGACAAGGAAAGTTAGCAATGTGATCAATACGGCAAGAATAGATGAGGGGAGGAGGGAGATATGTGAGTGATCTAAGTAGAATGAGGGGAGGAGATGGAGAGAGAAGAGAGGAGGAGAGAGGAGGAGGGAGACGGAGGGGAGGGGAGGGGAGGGGAGGAAGGGGGAGGGGCACACCAAGTGTTTTAGGACTTAGACTCTCTCAAGGGAATGGGTGAAGGGGTTGGAATAGAGGAATGGGAAGAGGTTGATGCTTCATCCATATCATATGAGGAGATGTCTATTGTATTTCTCCCCTTCATGGAAACAATAAATGGCCCGAACTCTTTCCTTCGCTGGTTCGAATGTTGATTGGAGGGCAATTGTAGAGTAGTAGAAGTTGAGAGCTCGTTCGAAGTCACCCTGACATTGAGAGTGAGATATGATGGAGAGATGGAGGGATGGAGGGATGGAGGGATAGTGATAGAGGAGAAAGAGAGAGAGGGATAGACAAATGGACACTGTAGAAGTAGAGTATGGATGATGGAATGGTAGGAATATTCTAGTAGAGTAATGGTGGATAGAGGGTAGGGGAGGGAGGGGGAAGCGAGGGGGAGGGGGGGGGGGGGCGACAGACCCGTCACTCACCATCGATGAGTAGATATTGGCAATAGTGAAGTGAATGGAGACGATGGAGGGAGATAGATCGAGGGCCGATCCTTCAATACACTCAGTAGATACCATTCATACTGTCTATATCCTTGATTCATGGTCAGTCAACCAAAGCTTTTGTATCCCAGCCCGAGTGTGTGAGCAGATTTATGATTCGTCGTGGGAATGCGAAGAGACAACAATCCTTTTCCCTCCTTCTCCTCTTCTCACCTGCTGTGATGAGAGCAGAATGAAGAAGGCCCGCCTGATGACAAACATTGGCGAGAGAGACCTGAACCATGATGAGGATGAGGAGGGAAGATATGACAAGGAATGAGAGTGATTCACTGCCTGAGGGAAGGGAGAGAATCACTCACTCATCCTACCACCTATATTACTTCCACCATCTTTTTTTTTCTTTTCTCATTCACATGTAGAAACTAGACAATCAAATTTACATATGCTTAGAACAATAAGAGAGAAAAGAATAGAGAGGAAGGTGATGTTTTCTCACAGCGCCCCTCCCCTTCCCTTCTTACTCATTCCTTCTGGCACGAAACTACTCAACATCACATATGATTAAGAGTAGATAAAAGACCTTAATTGACTAATTGTTCAATATTTCAGTGGACTGGTCTCCTTCATCCTCTTTTCTCCATTCTCTTCTCCCTCTCTCACATCCATCCCTCCTAAAAACTGACCAAGGCGACATCTCTCATATTGGGAGGGGAAGTAGCCAGGGCCAATCGTAGACATTGAATTGCCTTCTCGGAATCACCAGCCACCTGAGGAGACGAGAGAGAGAGACAATTAAGGGAATTACTTCAGTGCTCGAACATTTCGTCAGAATTCGCAGAAAACAATAATATAACTACTATTTAGTATTTGTCTGGATGAAAGGGGGGGGGGGATGGCGTACCCTCCAATAGAGAGCGGATACAACAGCAGGAAGCCACATCTCAGACTGATCTCCTCCCATGGAAGCAGCTCTAATTGCCTGTCCCAGACGGGTTCCCATACCCTCCACTGTCTCCTTACGACCGATCTTCAGAAGATGCTGCAAAACAAATGTTTCAAAATTTAGAAGGAAAAAAATCATTTTTAAAATTTTTTTTATTAAATATATATATATATATATATATATATATATATATATATATGTATATAGAGTCGAAACATCAGCAAAAGACTAATTAAAACAAAAAAAAAGCTCGGAAACTTGGTTTCATCATGATACAGGGAGAGAGTTCTGGTATCGTCATAGCTTTCGAAAAGAACCACCAACCTACAGTATGGCAGTCTCAACTCACAGCCACTAGGCCGTGATGTATGTTGGGAGGGAGAGAGGGAATGCTCTCTCTATCCCTTACACTTTCTCACAACTAACCTCTGTCAATGCCTTCTCTGCCTTGTAGAATAAGAATTGATCGGAGAGGGCGGAGAATGGAAGATGATCGAGAGTCATGAAAGGATTGAAGGGAGGATTGGGACAATCGGGAGATAGAGAAGTCAATCCACGAGGAAGAGTTGATAGAACATCGATATATCTGGAAGAGACGGGATCTCTCTCTCTCTCTGTGGATAATGATAAGGTAGATCACTCACTTCTCTACATCTGCTCCTTTGGCGGAAACAGAAAGAAAAGTGGAAACTTGCGTGTCCAATAGATATTCCAGCTGAAACGTGGAGATATAGGGGTGAAATGGAGAAGGAGAAGGAATGTTTTCAATCTACTACTTCTCTCCAATTCGTGATATCATTACTTAAGGGGAAGCGACTAACCTTGGGAACCCCCGAACACATTACTCCAGAGGTGCGAGGAGGGGGAATCTACCCAATCCTGTTCGAATCAGAGACTGAGAGGGAGTTGGCATTATCTAAAGAAAGTCCAATCATTCCATCCATATGAGTAGATCATTCCAACCTCAGGAAGAGCGATATCATATCGAAGCATCTCTGACTTAGTGGAAATCCAGAGAAGAGAGAGTGGTTTCTGAAGGAAAGAACGATTGAATTAGCAAGCGAGTATCTTTGAATAATGCAAATAGAGTTCATTCAATTCCATCTACATTACTCTCATCTCAGGTCAAGAGGTCAAAAGAGAAGAGAAATATGGAGAGAGTGAAAGGGTCATGATATCATTCATGAGACACGGAGACTTTCATCCAGTACACATCGGGGATAGAAGAAGGAGGGAAGAAAGTTCTTACATGAGGAATGAGTGGTGGATTGTATTGGATCTCCAATTCCATTTCGTCTTCCTCCTCTTTCTCTTCAATTGCATATACTAGTGATCGTTTCGCCTTCAATTATTTAGATGAGAAGGGAAGAATTTCTCGACTCTCTAAACTTTAGAGTCTAAAGGTCTCCGTCCTTCTCAGAAAGATGGAATAGGAATATAAATGTATCTCACGAGAAATCTCTCTCATATCTCTAGAGAGTAATTATCCTTATAAATGCAGATTAAATTCTCACCGATTTGTACCACTCATGAGGAGTATAAGAGAGATACGCTTCGGGACCACCGTAATCCAGAGGAATCTACAATCAATCGATTTAATCATTACAGTAATCTCCTGTTATACCGTACCTCTTCGCTATGAATCACTTGAACTCCCTCCGATTCGTCCAATAGATAACTCTCTTCTCGCTTGCCTACTGTAATGGAAATTATCGATGAATGAATGCTACAGTAATCCTCGATTCTCACCAGCATTGAAAATAGGAAGGAAGGGAGAGAGAATAGACAGAAGAGGAGGTGGCTTGTAGGAGAATCCCTAAAAATCACCATCGTTCATCGATTATTCACTTTCAAATTACCGTATACTGTCGATTGCATCTGTTATAGATTAGATTGGTCTTCATTGGATTTTGTGACTCAAGTGCCATTGAGAAGCAATGATCTCCCAAAGAACTCTGAAGGGGAAATGGAAGAGAGACTGAGGATGGGATAGGGGGACTGACCTTGATACAGACAGCATCTTGATTGGAGGGAGAACAACAAATGGAGGGGAAACGGAGACGAACTCCCGGTTTAGATGGCTGAGAGTCACAATGATAGAGGAGTGAGAAGGTGAGACAAGGAGAGGGACAAAGGAATGGACTTAGTCTCGGTCTCTCCGTCTCACCTGTCCTCTACACACGAGAGTGAGTAGATCATTGTGAGTAGTGTAGTGGAATGGATTCCTATCGAGGGCCGCCTTCAGACTTCCCACTCCCTTATCCACTTCATTCATGAGGAGATAGACTCGACCTAGCAGATAATGGGGCTGAGGCTGCAATTCCATCTCCGTCTCACCATCCTCCCCTCCCCCCTCTCCTAACTTGTTCGGGTGCAGCATTGGCAGCGAGTGATAGAAGGACGAGAACATCTCTCTTTAATGACGTTGTCCTCAATAGAATCCCTGCCAATTGGAAGAGAGCCACGTCCCGATGAGAATCCTACAGTATCCACACTCAATTATCGATCCATCCATCCATCTCTATTCCATACCGATTGTTGGAGTGCAGCGAGTGAACAAGTAATGGCTCTGGCTGGATGACCTACTACTCTCCAATAGAGAGCAGCCAGATTACGAGAGATCCAAGCTGGACCAATATTCTGAGAAGGGAGGAATGAGAGGGAGGGGGGAGGGGGGAATACTCACATATTGCATTAGCGTCTTGATCCTCTGTCCCATCTCTGCTTCACTCATTCTTCTCTCAGCCAATCTCACTAGAATACCACTCAATTCCTCTTCCTTCCATCGATGAGAACGAGAAAGACCAAGAGTCACATTGATACCACGCAACTGAATACAAAGGGATTCAATCAATATCATAGTGAGTCTCTATCCAACCTGGAAT
The DNA here is from genome assembly GCA_036245825.1 of Pristionchus entomophagus. Taxonomy (NCBI): domain Eukaryota; kingdom Metazoa; phylum Nematoda; class Chromadorea; order Rhabditida; family Neodiplogasteridae; genus Pristionchus; species Pristionchus entomophagus. Next base: position 19,200,467 of record BTSX01000001.1, on the reverse strand, counting down.
ATTCTGGTAGGTTTGATAGTCTCAGTGCATATTGGTTCTTCCCATGGAAGGGGATGCTCTCCCTCTACATCCAGAGACAACATCTTAGTCAGAATCTCTGATACTCTGAACGTCAGTTGTAATCGGACCAATTAGGATGGATGAATTCCATAGATTGTTCATAAATGATAGTAGTACTCACATGAATCCCTTCTCTTCTGGACTCACAAACATCTGGGGAATTCCATCGATAGAAGAGAAATCAGAATGGAATACTAGAGTATCACAGTCATTAGAGGAAGGCCAATCAACACGACGCCAGAACATATCAACTGATGATAATAGAGAACTGAAATTATACTTAGTCTATGCTTAATTTAAAATTGAATATTATCAGATCAAATTGCACCTGTAGCTTCTTTCTTGAATTTAATATGTATAATATATATTTAACTAACGGGGATAGGGGATACTTGGGTGGAATGTGTCCCTCATCCATCTCAGTCCCACTATACTTCTCCAATATCTTGGGAAACGATCTATCTCGAGTGAATAGAGCCAATTGCTTCCAACCACTTGTATTAGACTGAAATGTATATAAATACATATCGTCCAACTACGGGCATCACAATCATCAAAATATTTTTCTAATAAATAGGAGTACGGATTGGATAAAAAAAACCTAAGGTAAGGTTGAGGACATAAGTGTGACCCAATATTTTTCGGCAGCTTTTTGGGCTATTAAATATTTTTTTGGATATTGCAGAATCACATAAAAATGAAAAAAATAATTTCACAGTTGAAAAGGTGTCCAAAAAGCACCCGAAAAATGTTGGATCCCATATTTTTCGCGAATTATGTCCTCAACTTTAGGTTTCTGAGACATGATCCAACCCGCAGACTTAAATTATTAATAAAAAATACACTCACTTTTTGATTAACATTCTTGATAGTTCTCTCCCTCAGCTTAGATATAGACACATCGTACTCCTTAATATTAGTAACCGAGCATCTCAACTGAGCTATCTTCGACTTTCCTTCTGTCACAATCAAACAATTTCGATCTGAATGGGACAATTATTAATATGAGAATATCACATTGATTGATTAGAGGCAGAATAATAAAGTGAACAGACATGGATTGTATCCATAAATAAGTTGATCGAAGATGAGATTATCCTCCCCAACAGTCGATTTATTAGCGATGCGAGTCTTAGATTGTTATTAGAAGGAATGAACGCTTATTGAGAATATTGATCTACCTTTAACAGTTTCATATTCTTCTCGTTCCTCACACTCCCCGTGTGATACTTCTCCCCGTCTCGGAGATATTCTTGCAGATTCACCTCAAATGAAAATGCAATTAGTTTATTTATTACATCATAATTTTGGAATATAAAACAACGTTGTAATATTCGCATTTGTTAATATCCGAGAGAACTCACATATTGAGCTTCCAATTCATTTCTGATCTTTGTATTGCATAGTAGAGAAGCTCTCTTCCTTCTAATCTCATCTTCTCGTAGTCGGAATGTGTGGCCAACCTTGTTCTATATGAGGCTGTTTGCGGTAGGGTCAACAAGTGGTTCGAACAGGTTCAAAAAAACATACCCTCCAAATTTGGCTCTTGAGTTAACTTTTTTATTCTGAATCGATTGGTGGAGCCCGATTTTCGTTCTGAGCCTTCTGAATCCCGGTATGGCACGACGTCAATTTGGTCAAAATCGGTTTTTGCGATAAAAACTGGTCCGGGGAGGGTCGAATTGGCCGAAATCCCGAGTACCCGACCAGAATTGTATTCTCTACAAAATGAAAGAAACTTTTAGGTTCTGACTTTTTACGTAACCGAGTTACAGCCGTTTTTTGACAGAAAAAGTTGCACCCGGAAACCAGTAGAAAGAGCATGTTCTCCTGATCATTTTGGTATATGGGATGAATGGTTTCACCGTTGCCATAGGGGTTTCGCTTCGGTTTTAGTTTCGCCAAATCGCTTTTTTGGCGGTTCTTTGAGTAAAACTTTTTTATTTCGTTATTTCATGATCTCTATCGTAAAAATTCGGTTTCTACGTGCGAAAATATACCACAAACTCCTATAGTGACGTATTTTCGAGAATATGACTTGACTTTTTCGACCCCGACGTCACCGACGAGGTCGATTTTCGGGTCGAAAAATTTATATTTTCAAAAATACATGAATATATGATTTTCTGGCGTACTTTCGCACGTAGAAACCGAATTTTCACGTTAGAGATCATGAAATAACGAAATAAAAAAGTTGTGTTCAGAAAACGTTGAAAAACGCGAGATGGAGACACTAAAACCAATGGGAAACCCCTGTGGCAAAGGTGAAACCCTTCATCCCATATACCAAAATGATCAGGAGAACTTGTGTTAACTGGTTTCCGGGTGCAATTTTTTTCTGTCAAAAACGGCTGTAACTCGGTTAGGAAAAAAGTTTTTTTTTCTAAATTTTTCTTTCATTTTGTAGAGAATAAAATTCTGGTCGGGTGCACGAGATTTCGGCCAATTCGACCCTCCCCGGACCAGTTTTTATCGCAGAAACCGATTTTGACCAAATTGACGTCGTGCCATACCGGGATTCAGAAGGCTCAGATCGAAAATCGGGCTCCATCAACGCAGTAAGCCGGGCCGTGTACAGAAGTTAGATAGGAAAAGCTTCATTGTAAGTGCGCTCTCAGCCTCACGAGCTTTTCACAACGGTATGGCCAGCGCATAGGCAAATTTCATGAACTCATATCCCTTTTTTGCCACGTTTGGCTGCCTTACACATTAGCCATACATCGCTTGCTTGCGAGTGGGGCGTATACCGTTGCAAAAAGTTCGTGAGGCTTCGAGCGCTCCGGAAAAGTTGCGATGTAGCCACTCCGCTTCGTTCCGTGGCTACATCTGCAACTTTTCCTACGCACTCTCAGCCTCACAAGCTTTTCACAACGGTATGGCCAAAGGCTTTTAAGAAATTACGATATTCGCTCACATAGGGCCGTTTGACACCTCCACCGACCTTGTATGATGAATTTGAAGCGAGTTATGGGCAAAAACGCCTTTAGGATTGCGAAATAGTGATGACGAAATCGAAGATTGCGCAATCTCTTCAAGGGAAGCCGAATGACACCTCCCCCGACCTTGTACGATGAATTTAAAGCGAGTTATGGGCAAAAACGCCTTTAGGATTGCGAAATAGTGATGACGAAATCGAGGATTGCGCAATCTCTTCAAGGGAAGCCGAATGACACCTCCCCCGACCTTGTACGATGAATTTGAAGCGAGTTATGGGTAAAAACGCCTTTAGGATTGCGAAATAGTGATGGCGAAATCTCTTCAAGGGAAGCCGAATGACACCTCCCCCGACCTTGTACGATGAATTTAAAGCGAGTTATGGGCAAAAACGCCTTTCAATATCAATATCAATATCAATATTTATTCAAGCTTCAGGTGGGTCGCCTGTTGAATGGTACAGTCTTTCCATTGATGGGGGGTTTCTTCTGCACGTAGTAGCCCAATTTATTCCTATTTTCTTTACTATCTCATCTCTCCATCGAATTTTCGGTCGTCCGGGCGGTCTCGGCCAATCCCACGGTGTCCAATTCATGATTCTTTTGGCCCATCTTTCATCTTCTATTGTCGCTAATCTTCGGGCCCAGTTCCACTTTCTATACATAGCTCGAATTCGAATATCAATCAAAGGCACTTTTTGATGTAGCCATTCGTTAGTTCTTCTATCAAGCCTGCTTACTCCTGCCATCTTTCTCATCATTGCTCTTTGCGCAACTATCAATCGATTTCTTTCTTTCTTTTTAGGGCTCCAAATTTCACTTCCGTATATGAAACTTGGCTCAATGCACATCCGAAAGACTCTTGTTTTAAGTGCCATCTCCACTCCTCTACTCGTAAGAAAATCGTGAAACTTGTTGAAAGCTCTCCAAGCTCCTCCGATTCTCCTGTTCACTTCAAGCATTAACTCCTGGTCGAATGATAGCCTTACTCCGAGATACACAAAGTAGTTGACATATTTCAATTGTTTTTCATCGATATAAAGAGGAACATGAGCTCGGTTGGTCATCATTACTGTCTTCTTCTGATTTACTTCCAATCCAACTTTTCTACTTTCTGCACATAGTTCACTCATTATTGATTCAATTTCTTTCTTGCTATGCGATACGAGAACAATATCATCCGCGTAGCGTAAGTGATTTAGGTTCTCTCCGTCGATGTTGATTCCAAATCTCTCCCACTCCAGGTTTCGGAAAATTCCTTCTATCACAGCATTGAGGAGATGAGGGGAATTGGATCCTTGTACGATGAATTTGAAGCGACCTTGTACGATGAATTTGAAGCGAGTTATGGGCAAAAACGCCTTTAGGCTTGCGAAATCTCTTCAAGGGAAGCCGAATGACACCTCCCCCGACCTTGTACGATGAATTTAAAGCGAGTTATGGGCAAAAACGCCTTTAGGATTGCGAAATAGTGATGACGAAATCGAGGATTGCGCAATCTCTTCAAGGGAAGTCGAACGACACCTCCCCCGACCTTGTACGATGAATTTAAAGCGAGTTATGGGCAAAAACGCCTTTAGGATTGCGAAATAGTGATGGCGAAATCTCTTCAAGGGAAGCCGAATGACACCTCCCCCGACCTTGTACGATTTATTTAAAGCGAGTTATGGGCAAAAACGCCTTTCAATATCAATATCAATATCAATATTTATTCAAGCTTCAGGTGGGTCGCCTGTTGAAAGGATTGCGAAATAGTGATGATGAAATCGAGGATTGCGAAATAGTTGTTGTAGCTGAAAAGCGTAGTCCACGATGAGTCGATTGGTACTGTTCACGGACTTTACGGTCAAGTTTGAAGTGAATTAGGCGCGAAAAACGGATGATGAAATATTGCGAAATGATGATGAAATTTTTGTCGATTTTGAAAGGGCTCTTCGAGATAGTTCGAATGGTCATGGACTTGTCCTCGGGAGATGAGTTTAAAGCGAGTTATGAGCGAAAGTGTGGCAGACACCGCCACGGACGAACGAACGAACGAACGGACGGACAGACAGACAGACACTTTGATTTGGGTTAGGTAGGTAATCGATTCAGAATAAAAGGTTACCCCAGGAGCCAATTTTTGAGGAGATGACATTTTTTACCTGTTCCAGACCCCTGTGGGACCCTTGTTGATCCTAACGCAACCGGCCTCATATACGTAGACTATACCATCATATCCCCTCACTCCGTAGTTCTACCGAACTCTCGTCTACCGTATTGTACTGGACTCACCGTGTTATCGTGACTCTTCATCAATAGTTCGTATGCCTCTGAGTAGAGAGGAATCGCTCGTGAGAAATTAGCAGAGAGAGCATAAGAATCTCCCAAGGCAGCAGAAGTGACGATGAGTTGAGCATATGAAGTGGAATGGAGACGAGCCAACTAAATACAAGCAAGGGGATAGAGTCTATCAGAATATTCGACTATCCTGTTCACGAAATTTATTCATCTATATAAAGCGCAAACGTCTGTGTGTATGTCCGGTTTGGAATCCTGGCAACGCTTGGTCTGGGCATCCTGCCAACACACAATCTAAGCTTAGGCGAACCAAGATTATATGAGGCGCAAAGCGCCGAACACCTCCAGTGGTTTTCCCCCGACGTAGTCGGGTGGAAACCGCTAGTAACTTCATAATGAGGATGAGCGAAGAGAATACTAACCTCTAGAACAGTGCTCGCATCCTCGTATTGTTGAGTGAGAGAAAGGAGATTTCCAAAGAGAGACAGAACCATCGGCCACCAATTGACATTTGAATGGTGCATACTGACAATTCAATGATTGCCATAATCACAGTTATAAATAACAGGTAATAAAATATTAATTTTAGAGATATATTATCAAATGGAGATGTGTAATAGGATAAGAACGAACAGATGATGCGTGCTTGAGTAGTGTAGTAGTGTCCTCATGCATTCCATTGCATAAGGGGCATTCCCCAGATGCATCCAATGAGTCACTGCGAAGTAATGAAGAGATACCATCTCACGGACTGCCTGAGAGAGAGACACGCACATCACTTCTCATTCCTATCTATTCACACACATTCTCATGAATGAAATTCCAGTTATCCCATAGATCTCGCAATCAGTGTATTCTACTAAAATTATTTTAACCAGGTAAAATGTTTATTCGAAATATTACTTCGACATATCGATACATATAGCTCTACTAAAGAATGAATTTATTATAACTACATTAACAACTCACCTGATGGGGATGGTTCATGTTATTGTAGAGGAAGCACTCGCGGGCTTGAATCCCGTTTTGAATTGAGTTCAATTCTGAAATGTGAAGAACCCAATCGATTTAACAGCAAATATATCTTCGATTGTATTAACTTGATTGTAATACCAACTAAAGGAAACCTAAATCCACCTTTGATAGTCTCCACATTCGATACAAGATTACTGTAGAAGATGAGTTGAGTTATTCCTATGAAATTTTCCTTCGAGGGAGACATAGAGAGATCTCGACGGTTTTGCATTCCCTCAAATTTAACCTCAGTGTGTTACCAGAATTTGAATGAAGAAAAAGCTGAACACACTAATGAGATAATGGGAATAAATGGAGTCGGGGATGACCTCAAGATGTTCGAATGAGTAGGGGGAGAAGTCTAGATTGTAGAGTGCCTTGCAGTTGGGAATCTCATCGTTGTGACAACTCTTATCGGCGATCCACGGAGCATGAGCTTGCGCCTCCCTGTAATTTAATCAATCAACATCAAACTCAAAAGGGCTTTCTACATATCCCCTGGTCGAATGAGTAAGGGGAATCGGAAAAGAGATACTCACAGACTGACATGTTCCTCAAATTCTGGGAAGAGTGCTGCAGGATACTCAGAGGCGAAATAGCTCGTTTTCAGATCAGCTTGAGCCATTCTGAGAATATTAGAGCCATCAGAGCATAAAATTTTGCCAATTTAAGGAAGGCGATTAAGGAAGGATTACACAGTGTTGCATTACGGTAAGTCAAGAAGCCCAATAGTATATCTCACTTGCAATCTTCATCAGTCCTCATTAGTTTCTCTTCGATCATCGGATCGTCTTTCTTCTCTCGTTTTCGAAGTTCTTCCTGCAAAGAAACATACGCACTGTGCATTTTGCAACTAATGATGACAATTATTTATCGATAAATGTAATTGAAAGGAAACATACTCCTAGCCGGAACATTTCTTCTTCTGAGCTGTATAGTTCCTGCATCAATTGTTCTTGCTCGAGAAACTCCAAGAAGTAGTGTGGCCTGGCCAGATGAATGAGGGAGCGGCGCTGTGAATGAAATTGCGTTTCTTAAGAACAATAGGATAATGCATACCTGGTGATGAATTTGACCCTCATTCCTTCTCCAGTGTGTACTTCCAATAACCGAATGAAGCAGCAAAAGTACGTAAAGAATCATTATTTATCGTTTCCTATGACGGAACGCCAGTTTTACTGAAATGTAATGAAATTGGGTCAAGGTTCGCGATATTACGATTGCATCGGACGCGCGCATTTATGATCAACGTAGAGCAATAGGTATAAAGCGCCGATATTTCGCAAAAATGAGAAAGAAGATCAGTAAATAATCGATAAATAAAAAAATTTTAAAAGACCAATAAAAACATGGCGACCGTTGAATGGAACAGGAGAGAAGAATGCGGCATTGCCGGAGTTGCACATTTCACATTTCATTCTTTTTTCTCCGGTTTTGCAGGGTAAGCTACAGTAAGTAGCAAAATTTTACTTTAAAAATTTTACAGTAATATACTTTTAAAAGTATATTACTATAAATATATAATATAATACACAGAGTAAGTTACCTCGATTGCTACTATTTTATTACTCAACAAAAAGGTTAGGAAAAAGTAAGTAGCTGGGAAGCCACTTCATCCTTACGAGTAACTTACGTTTCGAACCCGAAATATGGTCAGGAAAAAGTAAGTTACAAGTAAGTTCACTGATGCTGACTTTAAAAAGTAACATTACTATAGCAATCGAGTTAACTTACTGTCTATATTATAGTAATATACTTTTCGGACGTAAACATTACTATAAGCTTACCCTGCAAAACCCGAGTACTTGCGTTTATATAATAATCTCGTGTGAAATGTGCAACTCCGGCTTAAGCCAAGCGCTTGTTGTTGTTGTTGCTGTTATCTCCGAAAACGACGGAAGAGTTTCCCGATGACTTTCATGAAACTCTACCAAGTGCTTGCATGAAACTCGTCAGACGACCACTCTGACAAGTTTACGGACGAGTTTGGGCTTGTTTTTGGATTTATGATTGTTCCGGGAACCATCTAAAGAGAGTTTCCCGACGAGTTTCGTGCAGAGTTTCATGCAAGTCACTTGAAACCCGTCCGAACACCCTTCGGCAAACTTTACTTCGTTTTTCCGAGTTTGTTGTTATTTCAATTCGCATGTTAATGCATGTTCAAAACATGACGTTTTAATTGGTTGAGAAATAGATCGATCTGTCTTATTCCAGAGATTCTAGAGACTGGTTAAGAAATAGATTTGTCTTATTCCAGAGATGTCTCACGACATCAATTCTTACGTAATCAATCGGTCTTTCGGATTGGGGACCTCAAAGAGAGGCTCCATTCTTCCATCCCATCCAACTGCTACAATCAAACATCCTCGATTTCTATGCTTCAGTCTGGAAAACGTGAGTTAATGGCATCTGAACCCTTTCTTATATTTTTCTCTCCAGTTCGATGAGCAGCAAATATATCAGAAGGACGTCATTGGTAAGTAGATTATATCTAGGTTTGTAATGGACTGCTTTCTCAGGTCACTATGGGTGCATCAATGCCCTCGAGTTCTCTCCTAATGAGGAGATGGTGGTATCAGGTAATGTCCTATCCTGTCACTTAAATACTCATATATAAACTCTTTTATCACTTAGGTGGAGACGATAGAAGAGTTTGTATATGGGCTACGGATGAGCTTCTCTATAATAAATCACCGAAGATGCGAGGGAAGATGGCACGAAAACATTACTCCAACATTTTCGCCCTTGCGTTCGATCCCGAGTGAGTCGATCGGTTCATTTTATGTTCATAATTAACTTCTTTTGCAGTTCCCGCGTCGTTTACTCCGGTGAGTTCTGTCTTTCCACTTTTTTTTATATTGTATTATCTCCCTCGTACCCTACCCAAGGTCACGAGATTAACAATATACAATATCTTTAATCGCACGGATATGGTAGAATGGTATGATATAGTGTATCTCTTCGGAGGTATCCTCTTGGGTTGGATTTAACTGTGCCTCACCGATAGATGTTGGGGATTAGATAATGAAATGTGTAGGGACCCAATCGTCGGCAAGTTTAATGCGAAATTGGCAATATGTTTATTGATCATGGTGTACGATTTTTTCTCACTTAAAAATTGTTATGTTTTAGCTGGGAATGATTACTACTTCGTTTCAAGTGACATTACCAGTGGAGCTCAATTGTTCGGGATGCAGGGAACACATGGCGTCCATGACATCAGCGTTAATGCATGTTTCTTTTTTTGAGTGGTCTTAGGTTGACGTACCGACTGCTGAGGTTAGGTGAAATTGATCGACTTAGTTTTCTGATTCTGTGTTCTCCTTGAATAATTAGTTGTTTTGAGATGCGATCGGGGGAGGTTCTGGTGACTCGATGTGGTGGGAGGGATGCTCTCTACTTCCACGATCCACGCACCAATCGCCCCACTGCTACTATCACAATTATGGCTGATTATCGCGGCCGTGCTCAGATTTACTCAGGTTGATGATTGTGTTGTGTTTATAATAACGAATATTTGATTAATTGCCTTGTTCCAGCTCAATTCAACCCCGATCCGTCTAGTTCTCTAATCGGGATGTGTGGGGAAGAATTCGGAGTTTGCTTTCGAGATCGTCGAAATCTCGCGAAGTGAGCAAATTTAACTGACAAGATTGTGATATCTTATGATACTTGAGTAATTAACAAGTGCTGCATCAGCTACTTTATTTCTTTCTAGACCTTTATTCTCTCGAGATCCTTGTGAAGAAGGAAGAAACGCAATGTATGGTGGATGGAACCGAAATGGAACTAAGTTCGCTCATCTGGTTTCGAAGGGAGCTCCCAGAGTCTATGATGTTAGTTAATTATTATTTTCTTCTATAATGAAATCAATCATAATTTATGATTCCAGTTCAAAGAATGTGCGATATATGATATGAGCCCATCAACATATAAGAATTCACACACTATAAAGTCAATCGAGTGGCTGGGTTGGTATTTTACCATATATTTGTGAGTATAATCATGAATTGAGATGATGACTGGTTCGTGACGGGAAGTGACGACTTCAATATTTACGGATGGTGTACCAAGAATCTAACGACTTCTCAAGAATCGAGGCAGGAATCTGATACAAGATTCAAGTTGATCTGTTAGTTATTCTTGTTTAATAACCGAAGAAAGGAATGAATATTGAGGGAAAGACGACTCTGAAAGAGTGCCGAGGGCTTGTCTTGTGGGACACAGATCTATTGTGAATCATGTGAGTCCCATTATGAAGCTGATAGAAGTCTAGTCTACGGAACGGGCATTGCAGGCTCGATTCTCGTCTCGATATCAATTCTTGGTCTCGTCTGGAGTTGAGAAGATCATCAAAGTGTGGAATAATCGATCTTTCCCCGATGCATTTGTGACTCCCAGACTGAGAAGAGTGAGAGATTCCATTCCATCTTAGATTGTCATGGACGTTGTATCACAGTATTGAATTGCAGAAAGGAACAATGGAGACAGTGGGAGAGGAAGGAAGCGGACTATTAAGAAGAAGAGGAAATGGAGGGAGATTTAGAAGGAAGAAGACTGCCGAATCAGGGTATGTCATTCTGAATAGCGAAGAGATTGCATAGAGGAACTGAGTGAAGAGATGAATTGTAGAAGGATGCTTCGATACTTTGATTCTCTCATCGCCATGGATGATGGTGAGTGATTGAATGGAGTGGATAGAGGGGAGGGGGGATGGGGATGAGAATCCATATTCCAGGAGATATAATGAGTGAGGATGGACTAGATTCTGGAAGTTCGGATGAGTCCCTCTCTGAAGAAGAGGACGAGGATAGCAGCAGGTGTGACACCCCCCCCCCCCCCCCTCCCCCCCCCCCCCTTTTCCCGCTCCCCTCTCCTCTTGAGATTCACTTGACTGACCCATTCTGCAAGAAAATGGTTAGCGATAGAGGGGAAAACAAAATGACACCATCAATGCCAAAGTACGTGTTGAGAAGGTATACAGGATGAGAGACGAGTGTTGATTGTTTTTGCAATTGCTGACGACTTTCTTTATCAATTCGAGAATGAGCCAAAGGAGACATGGTGGGAAGGTTGGATAGTAGATTGATGTGTGAATTGCAGTGGTGGACAGGGAATCTCTGGTCTAGTGGAGGATACAGACAGTAGAGATGGAATCAGGAGAATACCCGATACAAGACTCATCTTCCATAATGACAGATCGATAATAGTGGGAGGGGATGGAGAAGAAGAGGAGGATCTGATGATGCATCCATATGAAAGTGATACATCTGATGGAGAATTGGATGTCACTATGGATGATCAAGATGAGAGTGATAGTACGGACGATGATGTGGCCCATCTACCACTTGCAGGGATAAGAATGAGAGTATGTTCTCTCATTCTTATACTATGTCGTCTCCTCTATCAAATACTATCTTTAACTTCCCTTCCTAATCCCGTCTTTTCAGCACTCTGGACTCTTTCGATATCTATTGAATCGACCTTTATCCTCATTATCTTCTTCATCCGATTCTTCTCAAGACAATAACCCCACCACTAATGATTGATTACAGTAGTTCATCCATTGATTAACTACTGATCTGTAAATACTTTCGAACGCTATGTGATAGATTTTCCGATGCTAGATAAGAAGATACCATCTGAATGTATGAAACATAAGATATTGTGTTTTCTGTTCTCTGTGTACATACTTGTTACTCTCGTTCACTCATTTTCAATTCCATTTCACTTGTCATTGTGCAGTAAATGGTTTTGTTCTCACTCGATTGATCTCTTTCCTTTCATTGGCCATCCTCTTCCATTTGAATCTCTCTGCACGGATTCTGAATCCATTCGAGTCTTCAGAATCCTCTTCCTCTCCCTTTCCTCCTCTGCTCATTCTCATCTCGAACGCCCATCTGAAGTGGTCGTCTGAATCCTTCGTCCCTTCCTTCCAAGGTCTTGTTTACGATGAGAGGATGTCCGTCCCCTTGTACTCCATCTCAAGACTGACTGGATACTCGTTGATATATTTGCTCCCTCCTGCCCTCCTCATCATTGACCACTGATCTCTCAACAGACATTGATTGAGTGTACCCCGTCTCGTTTCCCTCTCCTCATCTCTCCCATTTACTCGTTCAATGGAGTGATCCTTTCGGTCACTCTCTCTCTTCTCTTTATCTATCACGAGAAGGGATCTTCCCTTTACTCTGATCTACCCCTTCCCCTCTCGTATTTTTCCTTATCTCTCTTCTCCTCTCTTCCCTCTCTTTTCCTCTCTTCTCTATCGCTAGTTGTTTATTCCTCTTAGTATCGACTTCCTATCACCTTCATCGTTCCAAATTGTTCTCCAGCTGTTTCGTTTCTCTTCTCTAAACTCCATTAACCCCTCTCTCCCTCGCCCTCCTTCTCTCTCGTCTTTATCTTTCTCTCACGTACCTCTCTTTCTTTCTTTTCTTTCTCATTCGTGCACTTCTGGACATGACTCAGTTTCTTTGTTTCAATTAGATTCCCCTCCCTATCATGCTATCATCTATTCTCTCTCCCCTCCCCTCACCGTATCCCTCATCAGATGCGGTTCCTCCGCACTACTTCTGCTCCTCTCCGATGGCTCCATTCGCGCCATGCCTCCTCTGCCACTTCTCACACGAGGGAATTCAAGAAGGTACCCTCTTCTCCCCCTATAGTACTCCCTCCTACAGTACTCGTCACTACAGTATCCCTCTTGAGGTGATGGTGGCTAATCGAGGCGAAATTGCCATCCGCGTGTTCCGAGCTCTCACTGAACTGAACAAGACCTCAGTGGCCATCTACTCCGAGCAGGTATCGATTGATCCATCTCTACCGTAATCCCTGCTTTAATACCGTAATGAGAATGTGGTTGCAGGACAAGAATTCGATGCACCGTCTGAAGGCAGACGAGGCATATCTAGTGGGGAAGGGACTGCCTCCAGTGGCTGCATATCTAGCCATTGAACAGATCATTGAGACTGCTATCAAGGTATACTGTAGATCCATGATGGAAGAGAACTGTATCAATCGATTGAGAACAACGTGGAAGCAGTCCATCCGGGATATGGATTCCTCTCGGAACGATCTGATTTCGCCCAAGCTTGTGAGAATGCGGGACTGGTCTTCATCGGCCCTTCTCCTGATGTTATGGCCCGAATGGGAGATAAGGTATACTGTAGATGGGAAGGAGAGGGAGTACGGTATTGATCTGATTGATGAGTGATTGCATCGATTAGGAGTGTGAAAGAGGAGAGAGATTGTTCACTATAGCCACTCTTAGCCGAATGTGCCTATGAATAGATGGAGTGAATGGCCTCTATATGTAACGGAAGCAATTGTTGTTTGTTTCTCTTCTCTGCTATCACTATATTCTATCTCTTGAACACTACCGAAAACAGTCTGTTTGTGTTATCAATTTGAGCTCTCGCTAAACTCGTAAAAGTTATAAGAGTGATGAGAATGGAGATAAGAGAGGAGAAGAGACTGGTACTGTCTGGGGATTCCCTCCTAGAGGAGAGGAGAACCCTATATGAACTATTGATCTATTGATCTTTTGGATCCAATCAATGAGAAAGAGATGGTAGTTTGGTGTTGAGTCTGATGTTCTCGTCAGGTCATTGACCGTTACTTGATGACTGACAGTGACAGTTGTTGTCCCTTCTCCCTTCAAACTGACTACAATCTATTCTCTTTATCCTTCAGGTGGCAGCTCGTCAAGCGGAC
>BTSX01000001.1:19139916-19185464 GCA_036245825.1 Pristionchus entomophagus | reverse complement strand
GTGAATAGGAACGATCGAAGAAAGAATGTCATGTGGGAATTGAGAATGAGATTTGGTATTGGGTATATTGATGTATCTCTTGTTCAGCTTCTGGCATGGATCAATCGATGGATGCCATGGCTGGCCAATCGATCCACTGATGATACTCTCCCTATGGCACAACAGAAACTGGAGGATTATCGGTGAGATTAAGAGATGAAGAGATGGGAATAAGGGGGGGGGGGATGGGGGAGATATTGATCAATGGAATCTGAGAACGTTAGTGGAGTTGATGAGTATAAGATCTATTATCGATAAGTGATTATTGAAAAGTGAGATGGATACTGAATCTGATCTCTCTCTACAGTAACTACCGTCGTCGTGAGAAACCTCCTCGGATTGAAGAGAAGGGGCGACTGGAGACTCTCTTCAATACTCTACAGACCAAACTGAGACTATCCAATCGACCAGCATTCATGCCCAAGGAGGGACATCTCATCAAAGTGAGGCCATTCTGAGAAGAGAGAGAAGCACAGATTAATAGTTTGTAGTAGATCCTTGATTGACACACTCGCCATTATCCGAAAGAAGCGAAGAAGCGAAGTGATGCATTCTCTTTCCCTTGTCAGGATATCGATACAGCCTGGATGAGATTGGAAGACTCAGAGAAGGGATTCGAGGAGTGGCTACTGTCGGAGATCATGAGGTGAGGGAAGAGATAGAGGGAGGGAGGGGGAGAGGGGGAGGGAGAGGGGAGAGGGAAGGGATAGACTGTTCTTGTTGTAGATTGGAGCGATTGGAGCATCTGGCAGAGAAGTTCCGTCGTAAATGTGCCATGCACGAGGAGTGGAGTAATGGGAAGGAAGACGCACTCAGGAGTACTGATTACAAGGCCAGTGGGCTATACAAGATCAAGGTGAGATCACTCATCCCTCCCCTCCCCCCCCCACCCCCTTCTCACCCCTCCCCTCTCTCCCCTCTCTATCCTCAACTCTCTCAGGCTCTCCGCAAGCGTCATGAGGCGTTGGAGTCAGATGTGGGTGGGCATCAAGACAGAGTGGAGCAGATTGCAGCAATCGCCCATGAATTGAATCATCTGAGATATCCTGATATCGCCACTATCAACTCGAGATGCCAATCCATCTGCACTCAATGGGAGAGATTGGGACAATTGACCAGTCAGAGGAGGTGAGAATATCGTAGTCTGTGAAAGGGGGAGGGACGGAGATACGGTAGATAGAAGGGGGATACGGTAGGCGGAAGGGTAAACGGTAGATAGACGGTTATAAGGTAGATAGAAGGTTAAATAAGAGGGATACGGTAGATATAATTTATTGATTTTTTATCTCAGAGTGGCTCTTGAAGAGGCTGAGAGAGTTGCTGAGAAATTGGATGAATTGTATGTGGATCTGGCAAAAAGAGCAGCCCCATTCAATAATTGGCTTGATGGAGCTAGAGAAGATCTGGCTGATTTGGTGAGTAGAAAGAGAGGAGAATCATTGATTCATATTACGATTGATTCATCTATTCAAATCTCCCAATACATATTGCAAGATAGATGACTTGTAATATCTATTGTTCTTGAGGTGATAGTGCATGAGATGAGGGAGATCGAGGAACTCTGCTCTTCTCATGATCAATTCAAGGCCACTCTGGGAGATGCTGACAAGGAATTCCAGACCATCGATGGAATTGAGAGGGTGGGCAGAGAGAGAGAGTGAGATGTAATGAGTCATTTCTTGAGGAGATTGAGCATATAGTTATGAGCAATGGTCTCGATCGATCTCTTCTCGCCAATCCCTATACTGATCTATCAGCTCAGGATATCAGAAGGTATGCTTGATGAATATGGATCAATCTGTGAATGGATTGGAATGGATTGGAATGATTCTCATCTCAGGAAGTGGGCTGAGGTGCAGAATGCAGTTCCCCGTAGAGACTCCCAATTGCAGAATGAATTGAAGAGACAACAAAGTCAGTTGATCTTCCATTATCTATTGATCATCTATGACATTGTTGATCTCTCCTTTTGAGACTGTGAGAGACTCCGTCAAGTATTCGCAGAGAAGGCCAATAATGTCGGCCCATGGTTGGAGAGACAATTGGAGCAGGTAGAGATAGTGTAGAGTGTATGGAGATGATGGATGAATAAAGGTGATCTCGATTGGAATGGGAGGACGAGGATCTCTAGAGGGAGCCATTCAACAATTGACTACCATTCATCAACAGGTCTGTGAGGATATGAGAGATAATGGATTAGATGAAGATGAAGATGGCCGATTCATTCTCAGGCCAATTCATACAAGCCGAATCTGGATGAACTGGAGAGAATCCATCAGGAAATGCAAGAGAATTTTGTATTCGAGAACAGAAAATCGAGGTGAGAAAATGAATGATTTATTTTCCTAAATGATAGTATTGAGGTATTCGATGGAATCTCTTCGTGTTGGATGGAATCACTAATGACTTCCATCAACAGAACCATCAACGAGTGCGAGAATCAAGTGAGCATCTCCCCCCCCCCCCCCCCCCCCCCCTGGTCTTCTGTACACTCATTCACTCTCTCTCGTCTTCACGTTTCTTTCTCAACTAGAGACAACATTCCACTCTCTTCACCCCTCTTTTTCCCTCACTCCTCGTTCCCAACCATAGCTCAGTTGGTAGAGCGGAGGACTGTAGATCCTTAGGTCACTGGTTCGAATCCGGTTGGTTGGAATTTATTTTGCATTTGTTTCAAAAATTGTATCAATATAATTTAGAATAATTTATATCAATTTCGAATATTTTGAATGCATTTCTTGCAGATTCTTACTCGTGACTGCAAAGGAATGAGCGAGGAACAAGTGAATGAACTTCGATCCTCATTCAATCACTTCGACAAGGATAGACAAGGGCTGGATGCTGAACAACTACGAGCCTGTCTCATCTCTGTTGGATTCAAAATTCGACCCGGAAAGGAGGTATCCAGTGGATACTATCCACCCCTATATTTTCCCATCTCACTTTATTATCGCATCTTTCCATTGTGTACAATACAACGAATATTTACGCATGAAAGTTGCTGCCATGTAAATGAATAATATAAGTTATTTTCTATAAATTTAGAAATATTATTCTAAATTGATGATTATTTCAGGGAGACGCAGACTTGCACCGAATCCTCGGCCAACTCGATCCTAATAGAATGGGCAGAATTCTATTCGATGCGTTCCTTGACTTCATGACCAAGGAAGCTGCAGATACTGATACTGTAGACCAGATGATCGACTCATTCAGAATTCTTGCTCAGGGAAAGGTCAGTCCATCCAATATCACTGTTATTGATTCCTTATCGGGGGTCTCTCCCCCCTCTCCCCCTCCCCCCTCCCATTGCACTCTAATTGCCTTCTCATTGCAGAACTTCATCACAGCGGATGAACTCCGTCGTGAACTACCTTTTGATCAGGCTGAGTACTGCATGGCCAGGATGGCTCCTTCCTCTGATCCTTCTGCCCCTCATCCATCATATGACTATGTCACATTCTCACAAGTCTCTACATCCATTAACTTCCTTCATAAATCAATAACCCCTTCCTTCCTTCTTTCCTTCTTTCACACAGTTACACTAACGCATCCCGCATAATAAGTTATGTCATTCAGTTGCTCCATCCCTGCCATAAACCCCTTACTCACTCTCTTACTCCTTCCCTTCCCTTACCATGTCTATCTAGTCAATGGTAGATCAGAGCAGTCTTAGCCACAGTAGAGAAAGGACTTCTGTCATCTGTAGTCTCATTTGTATCATTCATTCTTCCGTATCCCTTCACACTCGAGTTCCCCGTGTGCATTCTCTTGCGATAAAAGAGCTCAAAGAGTAATCCATCGAATCACAAGAGGGGAAGGAAGGGGGAGGGGAGGGGGAAGGGGGAGGGTCACTGTTAGGTTGTGATCCTCCCTTGACCACGGGCTCTCTTCTGGAACGTTAAATGGATGGTATTTGCAGAGAAGGGAGGAAGGATACATCCTGATTCACTCTCCCATCCATCTCCAGATCTCTCCACTCTTCACATCTGGTCACTCAAATCGTAATTCTCTTCCTTCATCCCACCACCTTCGCTTCCTTTCTTTTTTTCTTCTTCATTGAATCAATTTTCAAGATCATATTTCCTTAATATTTCCATAAATAAATTTCAATTCCTGATCTTGTAAGTGATGTAAACTTGATGTCAATCTCACGTCTCCATCTCTCACTCTCTTGTTTCTTCCCTCTAACCTTGACTTCCTCTATTTTGCTCAATCTCACTCCACAACAGCAGTTGATCTTACAACCAGGAGCTTGTCCGAGCGTCCTTTTCACTTCTCTTTGATCTACTCCCCGATTATCGATTGGAATGCTCGCTCGACAGTCTTCTCTCAAATCAGAAGATTCTGCAGGTATTTAAGAGAAGTATGAAATTTGCTCACCAAGGAGTGTTACAAAATCCGAACTCTTACTAATAATATTGACTATAAATAAGGGATTTGTTGCTGATAATGGTCCGTATCATGGATATTATCGTATTTAAGGAGGAAGTCGAAAGGGAAGCGTTGATATACTGAAGAAAGCGTCTCCCTTTGGAGAAATGTTAGAAGCAGTGAGAAGAAAGGCTGAATCACTCCAATTGTGGGATGAGGAAATGCAGAGGTGAGTGAGAAAGAGGATGATCTTTGATCTCTAACCCTTTCCCTCGACCGCGATTCCTTGAAATGAGATCATCTGAGTCACTTGTAGTCAATAAATGTGTGTGAGTGTGAAAGATGATAGAGTGAGTAGAGAGGATAAGAGAAGAGAGAAGAGTACCCATTTGTTCTTTCGTCTACTCTTTCTATAGATACTCTAACTTCTCATGTGTAACCAGAACAATGGAATGCAGAATACTGTTGGAATGAGAGAATGTGCAACGTTTCGAATTCATGGAAATATAAAGCATTATATGCTATGCAATTCGGACATTAATGGGAAACAACTATATCTCTGGAAGATTGTTTTCGTTGAAGAGATTTACCGAAACGATGGGAGAAACACGGAGATATGATAATCTTCCCTCAGAATTCATTCACTCATCAGAACTGGAAATATATCGGTGAGTCATATTGTTTTAACCATTATTCGATCTCTTTTATTATTGAGGTCGTGAGGTTTGGAGAGTAGTGGCTGATTCTCTCAAAGTGGCTCGATTGGGAAGGAAGAGAGTAATCGATGAACGAACTCCCCATGTTGATCTACTCTTCGGAAGTGATGGATGGGTGGAGCATGTCGATGAGAGAGGAATACGGTTACACCACAATTATTGATCTATTCTTCTGAACGATTGCTTCTTCTAGCTACATATACGATGCTTCGAAGCGAGTTTTCAACATAGACAAGACACGTGAAATGAAGAGAATCTCGGAGTTTGATTGTCATGGGGAAATAGTAGTGGATATGTATGCAGGTGAATACTCCCAATCCAAGTCCAAGTTATCTTCCATTAAACTCATTCTCAGGTCTGGATATTTCACTTTTCCCTTCGCTATTGCCTGTTGTGCGAAGAAAGTATATGCGATCGATTGGGATGAGGATACGGTAGGACACAATATTCAGGGAAAATTGAATGATGGATGAATCACAGGTGGAAGCGCTTGTTAGGAGTCGAAGTGCAAATGGAGTGGACGAGGTGGTGGAGATCATTCAGGGAGACGCAAGGAGGGTACTGTATCCCCTCTTTCTCCTCAATCAATATGATCTACCGTATTCCAGATGAGTCCTCAGGGAATGGCTGATCGTGTCTATCTCGGTCTCGTTCCCTCATGCCATGCCCATCTACTCACTGCATCTCGGTTCCTCCATCTATCCTTTTCGTTTCCTACAGTATCTTCTCCTCTCAGGGCTCTCTCACCTCAGGGAGGAATCGTCCACGTTCAGGAATCAATCGATACTAAGAAACCTCGAGTGATTCTCAAACGGAAACCCATGCTCAAGTGGGATACTGTAATTATAACAAAGTTAATTATAACAATTATAACACAGCCCGCCTTGCGTGGAAAAAGCCTAACACCTTTACTTTACCTTTACTTTGATCAATAATCTCAGATCAGTGAGCAAGCTGGAATCAGTGGATGAAATTGGGATTATTCCGTCTACAAGTGAAGAAAAGAAAAAAAAGGAGAGTAAGTGAATCATTTACTGGACTCTTCATATCCATACTATATAATAAAGCGCAAACGTCTGTCTGTCTGTCTGTGCGTCTGTCCGGTCTGGGCGTCCCGTCTGTTTTTTTCGCATGGGCGTCATGGCTTCGATCAAAAATCAATAATTTGGCATGGGCGTCCTGGCTTCGATCAAAAATCGATAATTTGGCATGGACGTCCCGTCAAAGATCAAAGATCAAACTACAAAAAATCGATAATTTGGCATGGACGTCCCGCAAGGTCAAAAATCGATAATTTGGCATGGACGTCCCGTCAAAGATCAAAGATCAAACTAGAAACAATCGATAATTTGGCATGGACGTCCCGTCAAAGACCAAAGATCAAACTACAAAAATCGATAATTTGGCATGGACGTCCCGTCAAAGATCAAAGATCAAACTACAAAAAATCGATAATTTGGAATGGACGTCCCGTCAAAGATCAAAGATGGGTGGTAGAGGGAGGCGGAGGAGAGGGAAGGAAGAGGAGGAGGGGAGGGCGAAGAAGAAGGATGGGAGGGAGAGGGGAAGGAGAAGAGCGAAGAGCGAAGAGAAGAAGATGGGAGGGGTAGGGAAGAGAAGGAGAGGGAAGGGAGGAAGAAGAGAGGAGGTAGGGGAAGCGGTGAGAGGGATGAGGACGAGGGGAGGAAGAAGGGGGGTGAGGAGGGGAGGGAGAGGAAGATGGGAGGGAAAGGGCAAGGTGAGAGTAGGGAGATGAGGGGAGGGGAATAGAGGAAGAAGAGAGATGAGAGGGAGAGTGGAAGGGGAGAGTGGGAGGTGAAAGAGGGGAGGGAGAAGGTACGGTGAGAGGCTACTAACACGTAACCCGACATACGCCTGTCGATGCACGCGCCTTGGCGCGTGCGATCGGCTGGTTATATTATATTCTTGGCCCATCACAGAAACGATCCCTCCCGTGATGGAAGAGACACCCGAATTGGATGAGGAAGGTAAACCAAGATTAGAAGGAAATTCTCTCGTTCGGCTTCAATCGTTCAAGAGATGGAGAATAGAAAGATGCCTGATCCCATGGTAGATCATCATTTATTCCCTTATATTAATTATCAATTTATATTCAGATCCATCCTGAATTCATAGAGAAATGGGAAGGAACAGTACAGCAATACAAGGATTTCGCAATGGAATGTGCCACTTGGTGAGTGAGAATGACTAGATACAGTGAAATTCCTCTCCATTTTAGTATGACTCGGTTCCTTAATAACATCCACGAGAGTGAAGAATTGTATTCCGTATGCATTGTGAGTATTCATCGATTGTCCTCTCTGAAGACAGTGGATACAATAGTATTGGAATTAGTGTGTGCAAAGGTAAGAAGAATAAGGGAATGAATGAGATGAAGAGAGATTCAGGACTCTTCCACTATCGACAGACTGAGTACCAAATTGATATCTAGAGAAGAATCGACTAAAAAGGACTAGATACTGTCATTCAGTAATAAGTTATCTGTGTTCACACAATAGGACGTCATGTGTAATATATTTATCACAATCAAAAAAAAAAAACAAAGAAATGTTATAATCAATTTCAAAGTACATTTGGGTAGAGAATACGCGAGAGAAAGCTTGAGAAGATCAACACCCGTGAAATTTCAATTTGAATGAAAGCATCTCGATAATGTTAGAGAGTGAAGACTCTAGATCAGATTATGCCGATGAGAGATGAATCTATCACATGAAGAACAATGGTGGTAATTGAACTATTGATATTAATCTCGACCATGAGATTCGAGGGAACTTGTGGATGAGGACAAAAAAATGGATATGACATTGATCATTTGATCATTTGAGAAAATGAGTGATGGTACCTCTGACAGCCCATTGGAATTGATGCCAATCACTCTTCTTCCAACATTCTCTTACTTTCTCTTCCCCATCAATGGAATGAATGACCAGTAGTTCACTTACTCCATCGGCGAATGTTACCAGATGACCCTGCAATACAATCGGGTATCTCTCAATCCCACTCCTTCCCCTCCCCCTTCCACTCCATTCTCACCTTCTTCTCTGGTGTGTGACTCTCGAAGCAGAATTCGCCGTTCCTTCGTGAGTTGAATGTGAAGACGAGATCAGATTCACTCAAATTCGATCATTATTGATGAAAATATAAGATAAAGTACGCATAATATACATAATAAAGTAATCCGTTCATGTATTATTATCATTTTCTCGTCTCACTTGGCAATATTAACGAGATCTGCAATTCCATCTGAGAGTGAGAATGGAGTGGGACCAGAGTTGTGTGATAGAGTCTCCTCCAGAGGAATATCCTCCTGCCAAGACCACTAATTCAACTCTAATCAATTAAATCTCCTTTTTTTCCTCAATCAAAAGAGTAAACTGACAGATTCCTCCATCTTTGCAGTGAACATCACATTCTCATTCCCATTGTTATTACTGTGTCCATTGAGAAGAGAAGACAAGTCCTCAAATTGAACCATCTCACATCTGTCCCATTACCTTCCATTCCCTATATTCTTAGTCACTTTCCATTCAATATCCTCACCTGCTTTCCATTTCTGGCTTGTTGAATGATGGAAGAGAGCAAGTTCTCTTGTACTGAAGACATAACTGCAAGGGAGGAGGGGGTCATCCTTCCATCCTTCCTTCACCCTCGCCCTCTCTCTCTACTCACCATTCTGCATCACAGTCTTTCTCAGCATATCATTGCTCTCGTTAGCTGACTACAATGACCACCATCATTAGTCAATTCTCATACCGTACCCCCTTCGATCCTCCCTACCGTACCCTCTTCCTCGAGTATTGGGCGGGTGCCTGTTGCCCTATCTTCTCTTCACAGATAGCCCACAATCCTCCTGGTCCAGTGTCGTGTTTCCTCTTCAGATGGAATTTCATCGTCGTCGGACTCCTCCAAAGCTAATATTGATCTCCCATCTATTGTTTTCAAATGATTGAAACTCCCATCTCCATCATACTCCATAATCACTCCTCTCTCTCTCTCTCTCTCTCTCTCTCTCTCTCTCACCGGTCATTGGTGAGCCAATGGCAGAATCTGCATCTCACTCCAGCCAGTCCATACGCACGGAGATCAGTGAAGAACTCCCATACCTGGAGAGATCCACTTGATCCAGTTATCAAATGAATCTCTAGTTTGGAGAGTAAGGGGTGAATGAATGTCCCTTCTCGTCTCTTAAACTCACTGGATTGCTCTTCTTCCTTCCAGCATTCCTTGGATTGGGAACATTATTAGTGGGAGGGATATGGGGAGGGACCATCGGAGGACTGCGACCCAATCTCAATGAGAAGACCATGACCATTCACTTCTTCACTTCTTCACTCTCTCATCTCCATACATCTCTTTCCTTCTCACTCATATCCGATGGACACGCACATAATTGGATGGTGGTTATTCTAGATTTCGGGGTCATTCTCTATCCATCCATTCCATCCCATTCAGTCCACTCTCCTTTGCTCTCCTTCACAAATCTCCTCACAACCATTCCAATCCATCCCAATACTAACTGTCGAAGGGGCGAAAGGGAACGCTGTGTGATCACTCTCTCAAGGCTAAACTGAAATTGTCATTTTGCGTCTCCCTATCCTTTTCTCCTCTCATATCAAAATTCAAGGACAGTCATACACATTGGAAGAAGAGGAAAAAAGAGGACGAACCACATTTGAGAATTGAGGTCTAGCGAGAAAAAAAAGAGGATGAGAATAGGCACAAAAGTCTGGGTTATGAGAATAATCGAGGGGTCGAAGAGGGGGGGGGGGGTAGAGAGATTGAATGAAATGGAGAGATGAAGAGAAAAGAAGAAGAAGTAAGGCCATTCAATCTAGTCCGTCTAGATCATCTAGGTCAGTCTTAACTAGCGAGTCATCCAATCGATAAATACTTAAATGTATGTAAAACAAGTGAGTTGAGTGACTGGAGGATGAATAACAGGGTTGACACAAGGGAGACAGCTTCTAATAGTCAGGTACCCTCTAAACCTGATCTACCTTCTCCCATTCATCCTTCTCTCCCTTTTACCCTTTCACTCACAATTGTATCCACTGTAAACTGAAATCAAGGTCCCACTCCCGTATAATAAGATGTCTCATTGAAGGGGATAAGAATAAGGTCTCATTACCCCATACACGCCTCTTGTATGGATGGAGTGGAGAGGGCAGCTAGTATCGCCCCTCCTGATTCAATCTCAGTCATCTGAATGGATGAAGTGATTATATGGAGAAGGGAAGGAGAGCAAAGGGAGCAACAATTACAACACGCACTCAAATCAAAGCAGTATCGACCTAAAATGAATGAAAGTAGTTGCTCCGCCCTCTCACAATAGAGAATAGAGAAGAGAGGATGGAAACCAGACCCATACTATTCCTTTTCCACTATTCCTGATCGAGGAATCTAGATCAGTAGGGAAATCCTCTTTGAATAGAAGAGAGAAAGAGAAGGAAGGGAGAGATAGAGATTGAGTGGGAATGGATATAGAAGAAGTGGTGTGATTCGAGATTCGAAAAATATACAATGCACCAATAAGTGGATAGAGGCATCCCTCATTCGACCTTTGAGAGAACAAGAGAGATTAGAGACTCAGAGAAGTGTTAGACCAATCTAGAGAAGACTTCGGATGAATCGACCGTTTATTAGGCAAAGACAATGATATCATACCCAAATACTTTATGTCTGTCTTCTGCAACAAAGAAGGAACCAGGATGAGAGGAGGGTGATTGAGGAGGCATAATGGAGACTGAGTCAAACAAGGGCGAGTGGTAACGAGGGAAAGGGGGGGGGGGGGGTGACAACTTAAAAATCTACAGTGATGGAAAGAAACATTTCATACTATTAGCTTATTCTAGCGATGAAAACGCAACAACGAAATAACAGTGAGCAGGTGAATAACATAACTTTGAAAGACACGACGGATCTCGAAACAATCAACTAATGAAATTCGTCGGCCATGGTACGGGGCACATTGAGATATGAAACGAGATTGGTAAGGCCACGGGATATAGAGAGAAAGGAGCTATGAGGAGATAATTGTCTCAAATACTAATTGGAAGGAATTGAAAAGAAAGAGAGGCATTAAACATCCATATCTTCATCGCTACTACCTTCATCTTCAACTTGATCCTCTCCATCCTCTTCCTCCGAATCTTCAAAATAATTATTCTTAATCAATGGTAAAACATATCATATATATTGCATACCACCTCTCCTCTGTTTCACCTATCTCTCTCTCTCTCTTTTCACTTGAGTGCTTTATTCGCCCTCATTATCCTTCCCCATAATTGTTGCGAGCATTCAAATACATTTCCCTCCTGTAATAAGCTAACTTGCGCGCAGAATAAGATTTGGGATAGTTGAATGGAGGGGGGGGGGGATAAAACCAGTTTCATAAACGACATAGCAAGTGGAATTCGTAACTAGACCATTTGGAATAAAGAGACGAATAGCAGTATGAGGTAGTGACTAGATAACCGTTCCTAAACGAAATATATTTCAATTGAGAATTAAGCCAGATTTAATCATTAAATCGTACCATTATCATCAGCTTCATCTCCAGATTCCGCTCCCTCATCATCATCATCACTCTCCTCTTCTCCTTCAGTAGCGGCTACTCCTGTGACAAATTAGATGAGATATGCAGCTTCTATGTCAGGCGGTAAAAAATCACATAATTATCCCTCAGCAGTAACTACGAAAGGCACAGACTATATGTTAATAACAATTATGTCCTCATCGCAATGAATGCGCCCCGTTCCCGTTCCCGTAGCAAAGTACCGTGTGCAACAAGCCTTGTATAATATTCAACACAAAAGCAAGACACCAATAACATAAGTTCATGAATGTATAACATGGAATATAGTGAACTCGTGCCATCTCAAGCGTACCTCCATCATCCCACCAGTCCTCCTCACTAGTCGCTCCATCCTCTTCATCTCCACTCATCGAATCCATCTCTTCATCTGACTTCCCATCCTCTTCTGCAATAAAAGGGTCCATCAACACAAAACAAATTATCCAAACTGTAAGCTAATATATTCTTCCAGCTCATAATCATGTTATCTTATAAGGGTTTCACTTTGAAAGATATGAGGCCGATCGCCTTATTTTCGAGCAAAGGTTGGCACAGCTCCAAAATGTCAATTTTCTGAAACGGTGTGTTTTGAGGTTATCGAGGGTGGTGAAGATGATGGGCGCATCTGGTGTAGAATTGCATGGCGAGCACGATTGTCTACTTAATTTTTCACGATTTTCAAAAATAATTTTTAAAATTAACTTTTTTCGTAGTCTCGTGCAGTCTTAGCAACCTAGATAGGTCGATCGAGCGTGAAGAGAGGATTATAAATATATAATATAAGCCAAATCGTACATCAGAAAAAAAGTGCGCTAAGATATTGCAAGAAAATAAACCGTTTCACTTGTTATTACGAACGGTTCAATCTACTGTGTTTAGCAATCATTAGTAATGGATTCTAGGCTTCAGTGTTTGTATTTAATCAGTGCATTTCGCGTTCAGGATCACATAGGAGAAAGATCGGGAATATTGGAAAACTAATTAAATAGTTAGCGAATATTTTGTTCCGCTCATCATGCCTACTGTATGCTAAACAGTCCATGACTCTAACTGAGTTTTGAGTCTTACAATAATATGAACGAAGTTTGCCAGTCCTTTCCTCTCTCTCCCTCCCAGCGGCACTTCCCAGGTCGAAGGGGGGGGGGGGGGGGGGACGAGAGAGTATGGGGAATCGAAAGAGCACGCAGGAGAGGAAAGCGAGGGAAGGAAAGAGATTATCTTTCATTTTATTTTAGCAAACATTTTTTTCTGATTTACGATTTGGCTTATATTATATATTTAGAATCCTCTCTTTACGCTCGACCTTATCTAGGTTGCTAAGACTGCACGAGACTCTACGAAAAAAGTTAATTAAAAAAAATATTTTTTGTAAAATCATATAAAATTAATTAGGACAATCGTGTTCGCCATGCGATTCTACCCCAGAAACAATTTCGCCTAAAAATAGCCCTCTCGGGAGCAGAGTAGCACGTAAAAACGTGATTTCTACGTGGCGTCACCTGGAGCCAACAAATGGTCTATGAGCAAAATGGATATGCCCATCGTCTTCACCACCCTCGATAACCTAAAAACACAGAGTTTTAAAGAAATCGAATTTTAGCCGTGCCAAAGGCCAGATCTGCTCGAAAATAACTCAAAACGGCCTCATATAATGAAAAATAGGATGTTAAACGATGAATATTGTGAATGACCATTGAAGATAACAAGTGAAATGGTATTGATTCCATTCCAGTTCCTTCCTCCTCTTCTCTTCTCCATCTCCTCCACGAACACATTCATTTTACCATGAAGGGCGAGCAGTTTCTAAATTATTATATTTGATATATATTTCTTATTGTGACTTACAATTAAGAGAAAATTCATTCCGTACTCTATGCAGGTCATAGTCCACTGTCTCAAAATTGTGCAATATCAGACCAGAGAACATGAGCTCTCTTCTACTTAACAAGCATCTCAGGCAAATCGTATTGGATCTAATCCTAACAATTTTAGGACCTAAACTGCCATTATTAGATTCAAATGGTTCCTAATTAGATTCACAAAATTCCTAACTAGATCCCAAAAACTCGAATTTAGATTCACATCAATTTAAACGCCTAATTAGATTCAAATGGTTCCTGATTAGATTCAAATAAACGTCTAATTATATTCAAAAATTTCCTATTTAGATTCAAATTTCAATTGCATTTTTGAATCTAATGAAGAACCATTTGAATCTAATGAGGAACCATTTGAATCTGATTAGGCGTTTATCAGAAATGTGAATCTAATTAGGAGTTTTTTGAATCTAGTTGCGAGTTTTGTGAATCTAATTAGGAACCATTTGAATCTAATAATGACACGTTAGGTCCTAAATTGTTAGGATTAGATCCAAAACGATTTGCCTGAGATGCTCCAGAGATTACCAATTCGGCATTGCGTCACCAAGGGAATCCAATCCGAGTGGATTATCATCTATACTGTTCTCATTGATAAATATTGCACAAATGTTCTTTAAAAAATAATATCATTTATCTAATTGCATTACCTGCATATGACTCGTTCTGTTCCTCATCCAGTCCAACAAACCACCGAGTGATGTTTCGAGCGATGGTTGCTGAAACATGGATTGGGTTATCAAGATATCCAGGTCTACCTTCTCATATACTCTGGCAATAAATTATTTAATTTGATTAAAAATAATCACAAACTGAAGGAAACACGTGATAATGGAAACTAAAATACATCATCTAAGTATTTGCAAAATTACTCCATGTGCTTTTCAAAAGCAAAAATGATATACCACTGAAAACTTGTAAATGCTAAACTTATCAAATGATATTGTTTTCACTATAACGTCCCGCAAACGCGAACCATTTTCAATGCATTTATGATATGTAATTCCTCACAATCAGGAAAAGCGACTAACCGACGAGAGATAAGGGAGATGAAGAGACAAGCAGCACTGTGCCCATCGAATCCACGGACGAATACTGCAAGCAACTCGTGCATACACAACAACATAGCACTGATAATCCCTCTCCCACTCCAAACCGAACATTGCACTCCAAACTAACTCGAGGGCTTTTCGAGTGCGCAGACGAATTTCGATTGCTTTCAGGAGAGGAATAACTTCAGCAGTAGGAAGCTCAGCAAGAGTGGCCTCCAAATAATTGAATGAGAAACTTATCGGATATCGGTATTGATCGAATAATTGGAATAGATGAACAGTGAAATTAATACGATAAGCTTACTTGAATCACATTAGGGTTTGTCTTCTCCAATACCGTGTCAATCTTTGAGGCGTCATTAGCCATCAATCCTTGTGTGAGAAGGAAAGCCATGGAATCTCCTTTCCATTCAGACGTCGATCCAACATTTCTCAAGAATAAACAGTAAGCGATTTTGGATTTTATGATTATTGCACTAAAGACACAGCTTTAATCAGCAACCCGAATTAATAGGGCTTCCGATTGGATCATATGAAATAATTGCAGCATTCAAAATATGAAAACTCACAGCGCCGCTTTTCTTTCTCCAAGAGTTGCAGTTTTGCCCACCGACGATGTTCTTTTTCTCGCTTCTGCTTTCTCAGATACATTTCCGTTAGCTTGCATTGCCGGTAGTACAGACTGGAAACATGAGTAAGTTCAAACGTCAAAAAATAGCAATAAAGAAAGAAAAAACGACATGGACGTAAATTCACCTCTTGTTCAGAGTCCGAGTCTTCTTTCACTGGAACAGCTTTCGCTTTAACTGATTTTCCTCCTTTGTTTCCACCTTTCCCGTTGATGTGTCCATTGCTGACACCGTTTTGAGACGCGGTCTCGTTTTTACCCTTCCGTTGCACCATGCTGAAAAGTAAAAACTGAAAACTTGAAACAAGTCACAAGAGGTCCCGTGGATATGAACATGCTCTACTCGGTGTTACTCACAACAAAGCTGATGTAAACAAACATTTAAAATAAAGCCTAAGCTGATCAATCAATAAATGTTAAAAAGAAAAGAAAAAAAGACGCCATGAGGCTCAAGGCATTTCGTTTTGAGACCAATGGAGCCCTTGAGCGTCATGGGTTGGACTTAGCATTTGGACTGTATGTGCAATAATTTGGCATTAGTCGATCACGTTGTTTAGATATTACAATATTCAACTAAATGAATTAATTCATTTCCAATTTGACCATACTTTAATTGACCATAATTTGCACAATTATGACTATAATATCTTACTCTTTTCATGAGTGGTTTATAGGTGCACCTATTTAATCATTTTTGAGATTCGATCAACATTTTCTTGTACTTTCCTTCTTTATTTCATGAGAAGTTCCCTAGGATCATCAAATGTGATGACGGGAGTGAGCTCCATCCGTGCTGAAGGATGGCTTATCAAAAGCCGAGATCACGGAATAAGGTTTCCACTTATAAAGGTGTGTATTCTTCTCCATATGATAAATACTATTGTTTTTCTAGTCGAAATGGGCGAGAAGATACTACAAGATCAGGCAAGATGAGAATGACTCCAAAGTATATTTCCTGGATGAATACCGAGATCAAACGCTTCAGCGATTGCGCAAATCACTAAAACTGGATCAAGTTGTCCAGGTATCGCCTTTCAATAATACACTTTTGTTAAATGGGACGATTGAGATTGATTCTCATCTTCGTTTGGCTGATTCATCATGTGCGTCTAGAGGAGGTCTACAACTTCAATGGATATTCTCTATTCACATCCCTCGTCACAGTGAAACCAAGATCTCCGAAGTGTATTATGCTGCAGAATCAGAGCATGTGAGGGCTATAATACCTATTATCCCTTCTGTCTCTTGTAATCCCCACGATTCAATGTGTACTAGTAGAAAGATATGAGTCTCTTCTACTGGCTATTATCGATTGTTCTTCATTATTTCAAGGATATGAACGTATGGGTGTGCAATCTATGTTCTGCCTGTGGACTAAGGAGACAAGATGACTCTCCCGAACCACCAGGTATCATACTCTTTACATACCAAACGGTCTCATCCTTTGGTCACTATTATGATCGTATCATTATAAAAAATGTAATATTCCATTCCACCCATATCACTTTATTCTTAATCTTAAATGATTATTATATTCCAGTTCCTGAAATGGCCAATGAGGATATGTATCCTCCATCGATTGACATTCCATCATCGAGTCTTCCATTCGATGGACATTCGCTCTCTTCGACAGCACAGTCCGAAATAAGTAGTCTAAGGACTGTTTCTGTCGTCAGTTTTCTTATTTGTTGTTCTTGGTGTGTTCCATCAGCAATTGCCAAAAGTGGCTAAATAACAAACTTTCACAGTTTCCACATAAAATATGTCACTAATTCATATCCCCGTACAGGCTCGACAAAACTATCAACATTTGCGGAATTTCCATTCTCCTTCTACTCCTTCTCCCTCTACGTCGCAAAGGCGAAATCCAAATCTTAGATCAGGTACTTTTAATTCTAATCATATTTACGGAAGATAATATGAACTGTGTTTCCTCAAGAACAAACATAGAGTTCGTCTAAAGTGAAACTTGTTTGCTTATCTGATTGAATGGTTTCAAGTTGATCTGTATTGTAGAGAGTGGCGCTGATATTTCCTCCCTCTCTTCCATCAATTCATCCCATGCTTCATTGAGTACAGAAGAGGACATAAGTAGTTGCAGTGGAGTCGCATTCAAACCACCACCCATCGTTCCCCCGAGGTCAGCGATATATCTCCTTTTCATATTTATTATTACAATCTATTGGTCAAAAAGTAGTAAGATAGGAAGTCTTCTGCAGTAGGGTTGGCAAAATGAGTCTCAACATTGAATCCCGAATCATTCCCTCGCGAATCGCGCGGTCGTGGGATTCAAAAGTAGGGATTCAGTTGAATCCTCAGATTCATTTGAATCCCTAGTCATATCTCTGCCAAAAATGGTCCAATTGACTACAAATTTTGGCTGGATATTCATAAAGCGGTAGTACTTCTATCATATCAATGGCAAAGCGGTAAACGCATTTTGAAATTTTCGGATAATTTTGATCTACTTCTCTCCTTCTTTGTTGTTTTAAATAAATTCTCTGTGATATAGAAATGTAATCAGATTGAGAACAATTGAAAGCTTAACAAGGGGAGACAAATAGATGAGTTTTCACCAATTCATTTCGATGGATAAAGCTTCTGAAAAGAAGAGCCAATCGGGCCGCTGGCAATGTAAAGTCGAAGAAGAAACGTGTTGCATAAAGAAGACACGAATTCATAGCTGATAAACTATTTTCTCCTTCGAAATTCGTTTAAAAAAACAGGGATTCAATTGAATCCTCATTCTGCAAGCGCTCTCACAGAGATTCATTCCGCTCTTCATTTCACGCTCCGATCCGGTCTGCGGGGATTCCTTTTGCCAACCCTATTCTGCAGTATTCCATCTGTTATTCAATTTGGCTCCGCACTGACTGTAAAAGTACAAGAATGATAAGTGAGTGTTTGAAAAAGGAAGGAAGATGATGAGTTATGTGTATCGATAGCAGGTCCCGCACTCTTGAGAGACCTTCTTCTTCCTCTTCTTCTCGTCACGATCTCAATGGATTCATTCCCCCTCCTCCAAGAGGATCAGTTGATGAAAGAGTCGATTATGAAAGTAGTGGAGAAACTATCAAGCTGTGAGCATATTAGTGACCGTCATTCCCCCCCCCCCCCCCCCCCCCAGTCAATAATCACACTAATCCCATCTCTTGCAGGCACGATTTACCTCCTCCCCCTCTCGCTCCTCCACTCATTGATCGATCTCTCAAACCCAGACTTCCAGCTATTCCAAAGACTACTCCGAGAGTAAGGCAGACCCATTCCACTACGGTATGTCTTGTTTTTCCTTTCCCTCGATTGGACTACGGTAGTCATCTCATGATTCATCCTTCATTCCAGCCAACTTCTGCCCATTCGACCACTCAATTTGAGTATCTGGAGCCAATGGAGTTACCATCGTCTTTCCCTCGGATAATGACCCATTCATCCCCCGATTCTCATCTGGATTATATCAAGATTGATGCCCATCAAACTCAAGTCGGTTATTATATCCATTATTGAGCCAGAGTGTCATTTGATGCAAGAAGGTTGGTAAATGATGAGAATGGTCCAAGTGGGGTGTCATATATCTATCTGATATCTGAATTAATCAATATTCCTTTGAGGCGATCAAACATACTTTGGCTCGACGTCAACCTGAATGATGGATCACAAGGGGAAATGGTAGTCTCAATTCCACTATTGAGATATTAGAATTATGTGCCATGTTGTAGATTTCTCCATCACTATTCCTTCTAGTCATTATGATCATCTTTCACTGTATTTAGTATCTTGATTCACCTCAGGACTTCTATCTCACTTTTATGGTTCCCTTCAGCTAGATGCCATACGATAGGCACCGATTCACCCCATTGCTGTCTCCCACTCATTTGACACCCGCTAATTCACTCTCTCATTACTGTAAATAGTCTCAGATAGAATACCATAGTTGCATGCTTCATAATCAAAGAGATTAACTACATATAAACTACAGTTCTTATGACCTCTCTCATCCAATATCAATCCATCTCCTTCTCTTTTCTCTGATGGACGAACTTCCTTCTGCCATTGTCCATGTTTACTCCCTTCGTGTTCACCTCTTCGTCATCTCATATTTCGTGTCTTCTCGATTCAATCGACGGTATCCCCTCCCCCTCCCCTATCCCCTCCCTCCCCCCCTCCCCTCTCCCCTCCCTCCCCCCTCCCTTCTGACTCCTCTCTCATGATTTCCCCCGAGACCTCCTTTCACCTCTCGACGTCCCTCTTGTCTCAACCCTCTCCTATCGCTCCGATCTACCTCTCATGTCTCTTCCCATCATAAGGAGGAATGAGTATGAGAACATAGCGAGTCTACGAGATATCATGCCTCCTCTATACCTATTCCATCAGGTATATTCTAGTCTCTCTCTTCTTCTTTCCAACTAATTATTCAGCCTGAAGAATTAGATCTCTTCATATCTATCTTTAATCCCCTCCAGAGGCTTGGATTCTCCATTATTGTTCATGCAGGAATCACGAGAGTGATGACTGTCACTGAGGGTCAGTTCATGAGTAAAAGGATATGGTCCTCAAACTAAAGAGATCCTTTGGAACAAGTACTGTAGATGTCACATCCGCAAAATAAATGTCTATTCTCGGATGTTTTACGATTTTTTTCTGCTAGATCTAGACGTTTGTTGATGAGTGGTCTTCTCATGAATTTTCTATGAACTTGGAAGAATCGTCGGATTAGACAAGTATTTAGACCTCACTCGCTTCATCCCATTGGGGGGAGGGGGGAGGGGGGGGGGGGGGGGGGGGAGGGGGAGGGGGAGGGGGAGGGGGTCTCCCCCTTCTCTCCCCTGCACGTGTGCTGCAATTTTCTGCTCTTCCTTGGTGATAATGGTCATTTGAAGTGGGTGAAAGGAATTGATGAGACAAGTAAATGGAGGTCCGATGAGAGGTCAGAGAAGGGAATGGAGTAGTAAAGTGATGATGCTTCTCTCTTCTTTCTATGCTCATTCTCCACCCTCTTTCTCACTCACTAATTGAGGAAAGAAGACGAAGAAGAAGGGAAGGGAGGAGGAAGGGAGGAAGCAGTGTGTAAGGGAGACTGGAAGGAGGAGGAGAGAAAGGGAGAGAGAGAGAGAGAGAGGGACTATGGAGGAGGGGGGGGGAGGGGGGATGGAAGTCCCTCCCTCTCCCATGATCACTCGTCTCCCGATAGTGTTGTGAATGGCTAAATCAGTGTCAATCCCCCTTGCCCTATCTGATCTCCGTGGTGGATCTACCCGTCTTCCTCCTAGAAAGAGTCCATCCACTTGTCTTGCCCTCTCTTCTCCTTCCAAACAAACCTTCCGATCACTCAATGGATTCATTCTCTCTATAGTTGAGAGAGATGGACGATGTACTGTCTACGGTAAGTCCTTCTTCTCTCTCTCTCTCTTCTATTCCTTCTATCTTAGCTTGACTGCTATTGGGAAAGGGAAGGAGTGGGGGGGGGGGAATCCCATGGGTGCTGCTATTCCGCTCTCATCCTCGCTCCATCACACGATAGTGATAGAGTATCACTCCATTTTGATACCACTAAGTCGAGACTTGTATTGAACGAAGGAAGAATTGAAGGAGGGAGAGGGAGGGATTTGAGAGGTCGTAACTTCTCGCAATTTATCGAGGTGTCACAATGTGAGACTAAACAGCCTGAGAATGTCTCAATGGATTCCATCTGGCTGAGATTCAATCTTCTTCACTTTTAACTCTCTTTTCTCCACTGAAATTCCATCCGTTCTTGTCTCACAAGACCAAAATGGAATATTCATAGACTCTCCAGTGATTGGTTATCCTCTAGAGTCTCTTTCCAATGAGACAAAACACGTCCGAATGCCATGAATTCGTCAACATTTCCATTGAGTAAACAATCTAGAGCTTAGCTTCTTCCCATAAAAGAAGAATGGAGTAGTTGAGGGGTCGGAAAGAGGAAGAGACGTCGTCGAGATGGGAAGAAGTTCACTCTTGACGAGATTCCCAAATAGAAAAGGTGTTTGAGTGTGTCTCATTGCAGGAAGTGCAGCTGACTCTGCTGGATTGACCATTGGGGATGAAGTGATTGTCGTGAATGGAAGGAATGTAGAGGGGAGGACACATGATCAACTAGTCAAGACAATACAAGATGTAAGCCAATCCTTCCTTCTCTTACCTCAAATCCGTTTCTCTCTTTCAAATATGAAGGATGTTCCCAAGATCAAAGGAATACCCGTCTCATTCCCCTCACTAATATTTATGATTCTTCTTTGCTTAGATCAGAAGAGGACTGTAAAAAAAGTATAATACTGGAGTCATATTTACGGTCCTTCTTATTGGTTGAGAGAGAAAGAGGAATGGGCGATTGAAGTGGGCCTTCCTGCATTCAGATAGAAATCCTTCCTTCTCAAATAGAAATGGTTATTAGTTAAGATGGAAAGGAAGTAGAGAAGATTGAGAGTAATGGATGATATTTACAAGACCTGGTACCTGAAAAGAGAAGAGAACAAGAAAAATCATAGACATGAGGAAATGAGAAGAGAGCGAAAGAAGAGAAGAAAAATGTGTCTGATTTTTCTCTCAACGTCAATTGAGTCGAAATGAGGAAGAAAGGAGAAGGAAAAGTATATGAGAAAGAGGAGGGAAATATATGAGGAAATGGAGAGATTGAGTGGAGATTCGAAGGAACGGCGTGGAGGAAAGTGAAGAGGGATAGACTGAGAGAAATGAACGAATTTTCAGGAATTTTAGCAAAATAATGTTTAGCTAGGGAATCCTACTGAGACAACAATATTCCATCTTATTCTTTCAATGTGTTTAGTGTATTCGAAGTCGAAGTGTATCTCTCCGAGTAAGGAGACTCCCACACGATAACATCAGTCAGTTTATGATCTCCTTCTTCCTTTTACTTGTCTTTTCTCGTACCATTACGAAGTTCATTGTATAATCGAATCTTCCGAAATCCTTCAGACATATTTATTTGGTTTCGTATACAGGTCATGATAACTGTATTTTTCCAGAAACTGTCCATATTTCCCTTCCAGGTGACCACCTTCTCTCCAAAGCGGCAGTCCTCAGAGAGACTATTCTTGTTTCTGTCAAGAATTCAGAGAGACAAGGGATCATCGATAAGATCAATCAGTTAGTTTCCCCATTTTATTTCAATTTTCCGTAGTTCGTGTCAGCAGTCACTTCAATCGATTCTTTTTGAGAATGAAATAATAACAAAAATGAACAAACACTACTCCAATATGGCAACACTCAATCGGGTACCACTCAGTTGCTTATCACCTTTCCATTCCTCTATCTCACCCTAAGGGGTCATGTTTACTCCCCCCCCCCCTTCCCCGCCTTCCCCCTTCTCTTATTTCACCCTCCTCTCCATCTACTCCATCAACCACTCCCTCATTGATTAATTGACGTCCAATCAGTCTCCATCCACACTTCATTCCCCCCTCCCCCCTTCCCCCCTCCCCCCTTCCCCCCTCCCCCCTTCCCCCCTCCCCCCTTCCCCCCTCCCCCCTCCACCCTCCCCCCCCACCCTCTGCTTTTCTTCTCCTTCGTATCTTCTCTACCCCAATTTCTTTCCTTTATCTGATCTACGAAATCATAATTCATTCTCACATTCATTCAACCGCATCGAGATGAGCTCATTTTGAACATAATATGACTCTCCTCCTCTCCAATCTCTAACTCATCTTTCCCTCTGCTCTCCCTTCTCCTCTCTTCTTCATACCATTCTCACCCTTTGAATGACTACTCATTTCTCCTCATTCCCTTTGACCCTTTTCTCTCCCCATAGGCATGTCCCCTCTCTTCCCTCCCTTCATCAGAATGTCCATTCCCCTCTGGTGATTCCCCCCCATCACCACTTTCATTCTACTATTCTCTTTCCTATCTACCACTTCTCTCTACTGATCATCCCCTCCTTCCTTCCATTCTCATTCTAATCTACTCTAGTCTCATTCTCTATTCCATTCCTTCTTCCTATCTTCTCTCCAATCTCAGTACATCATCTTATTTGTCCCTTTCTCTTCAATTGCATTAGTTTCATTCAGTCTTCTCTTCTCTATTTCACGACACCTACTTCTCAATGTTTCCTTTTCCTTTCCTTTCCCTCTGATCAATCGTTGACAGAGTACATCCAATGGATACCCATCCCCTTCCCCTCACAACATAGATTACCCACAATCCTCCCTCATGGTCCAGTTATCCCTCTCACTCACTCTCTCAACTCACCCACTTGATTATCTCACTTCCGTGTAAATTCTCCTTTCATCTGCATTTAAAAAAATTATAAATAGAAAGATAAAACTGCATTTAAAGTTCTAGTGATGTTGATAGTCAGGTAATCATTCCTAAACACATCCATTGTTTATTAATTGTTGACTATTCATTGATAGTGAGATTGGAAGGTGTCTATCATCCTCTAAGCTCTTTCCTCCATTGGTCTGTTTACCCTTAGTCACTTTTTGTCTCATCTTCCATCTACTTTTGCTCGAAGAAGAGAACACCTTCTCTCTCCGTCTCCTTTCCATTATAGTCTCCTGATCTGTGATCTCTCCTGAATGTGATATGCCCCCCCCCCTCCCCTCTCCCCCATCACCCCCCCTCCCTTCGCCCCTCCCCCCCTCCCCTATCTCCGTCCATTCCAGATCATACCCTGGAATCGCCACTTTCGA
Organism: Pristionchus entomophagus; assembly: GCA_036245825.1. NCBI lineage: Eukaryota > Metazoa > Nematoda > Chromadorea > Rhabditida > Neodiplogasteridae > Pristionchus > Pristionchus entomophagus. The sequence goes on along the minus strand of BTSX01000001.1, from coordinate 19,161,520 downwards.
CATGGAAGAAGTTGCCAATGGAGGCTCCCATCTACAACCCACTGTCAGCTTTGCCCTAGAAATAGTCTAAGTAATTATTGGTTGGTCTTCCCAGGTGCATCATGGATCAAATGGATCAACGAATGGAACGTCAGAGGAACAAGCCAGAATAAAGAGGTTAACACCACTTTAACATTCTCGAAAATTTTCCGACAGAAGACACCTCATCCCTATCATATTTTCCCTCTTATTCATTCGGATTTGTGACAATCCTTGATCTCTTGTAGATACGATGATGACATTCGAGAGAGGAAAGAGAGACAATTCCAGAGACAGAAAGAGAATGATGTGTTGAGGTCAGTGAGACTACAATTATCACAACGATTATAGTGAGAGATGAAATGATCGAATGGCAACTTCTCTCTATTGATTCATTAAAGAAGTACTGTCAGCAATGGGTGCTAGCGACTCCTACCACGATTAGCCTGGATTCATTACTGCGTTTAGCAGGGACACGACCGTGTCCATGCTAAACGCAGTGTGAGGGGGCGGAGCCATTCCCTAGTGAGAGAGGAATCCTCCCTTGATCTACCCGTCTCTGCCCGTCTCACGTGACCGTTGGCCCCCTCTCCCTACGGTCTCTGGTCTCTCTGCCGCTCTGGCTTCTCGCGAAAGCCAGAGCGAAAGCTAGGCTTCGCGAAAGCCAGGCTTCTCGCGAGGCTTCTCGCGCGGCTTCTTTACAGGGAAGGATTGAGAAGTGGCGGAGAGAGGGAGTGCACTGCGCAAACATTTAGCAGCCTTTTCCCTGGGGTTTCACGCGCGCGAATTCAAACTTCAAACGCGAATTACTCGGTCCAGACTTGATCTATGATCTTCAAATTTTGGATTTCCATTATGGTTGAAGGGGTTAATCGGGCTATCATCTCAGATTCCCCGACCAAATATTGCTGCCACTCCTTCTTTAAATACATTGTAGATCCTCCCTTCGCGCTTCTAAGAAGCTGAAGGCTCTCACAGTGAATGAGAACAATAATTCTACCAATAGCAACAGTGGTTTGAATAAAGGGGAAGAATTGATAGAGACATCACTAGATGAGGGTAAGCAACCATTTCGTTCATAGCTTACTTAGCGAGATGAAAGCTGAAATTGATCCTGCATGAGAATAGTTTTGCAGTTGACGCACTGCAAGGAATCAAGGAGGATCGATCTGGATATGAGAATGAGTGTTACGTAGTCTCTGATTCATCGTATAGAGAAGGATTCGATGAGACACTCGAAACACCCGATGAACAACCTTCTCGTACGTTCCATCCCTTCTCCATCCTGTCCCAATCCTCACTTCATCCAACTAATTCTCCCTCTTGCAGCCTTCGATCAGATAATTCTCTCTGTCGAGAGAATAGCAGAACATCTCAATTCATCTGAAGGGAGACCAGAAGAAGGAAGACTCATACGAGATTTCTTCACCTCTCCTCCTGTCAAATCAGCCATCCAAGCATCCTCCCATCACTCATCCGTTCGTTTATTGTTCCTTTTGCAACTATTTGACACGATTGATCCTTTGCATCTTCCCTCCCTTCCTCCCATCATCCCTTTCTTCTCAGACAGAGTGTTCCTCACGAGTTTGTCATGAGGAAGTGGGCCCCTCTGAGAACATCCGAATAGTCACTCTCTACAAGGACAACGACACTTATCTGGTTTGTTTCTCAATGTGTGAACAGACGAGTGTTTGGAGAAGAAACCCCTCCCCCGTTCTGTAGAACATCCGAGAACATCAGACTCATCTAGCCTTTCGAGAGCTGAAATAAAGATGAAATGTTATCAGATACAAGTGACAAACTTCCGCGTATCTTCATCGTTTCTAGATATCCTATGTAAAATATAATGAATGAGTATCATTCCGATTTCATCTCAGGGTGCGACAGTCCGAAACGAGGAACATCGAATGGTAGTGGGAAGAATTGTGACTGGAGGAATAGCAGAGCGAACGGGATTATTACAAGAAGGAGATGAACTATTAGAAGTGAATGGGTTGGAGTTGAGAGGAAGGAATGTGGGACAAGTGTGCGATGTATTGGTATGTATCATTACCATTTTAATCGATAAAAAGATATCTATTCGATTAGATGTGTTATCGGTTTAATAATCGGCTTTAATATGCAGAGAGGTCTTCGTGGTGAGATCCGACTGGTGATCAATATCGATGGAAGGAGGAAGAGAGATAGACTGGAGAATGTGAAGAAACTGCGAGCTCTCTTTGATTATGATCCTCATGATGATGTATTCGTGCCCTGCCGGTAAGAGAAGGGATAGAGTAGTCCCCCCTCCCCCCTACCCCTCTCTTCCTTCAGTGAACTGGCCCTTTCCTTCTCTCGTGGCAACGTTCTTCATATCCTCGATACTTCCGATCCCAATTGGTGGCAGGCAACTCTCGATGGATCAAATTGTAGAGATCAACTAGCTGGAATCATTCCCAGTCCATCATTCAGACAACAGTCAGTTCAATTCACTAATTTAACTGTTCCTGAACGCATTGATCTATTCTCTGATATATATATATATATATATATATATATATATATATATATCAGGGTGCTTCTCTACCAACAAGAAGACGAAAGTCGACCAAAGTCGAGAAAAGAAGCGAAGAAAATTATTCCCGATATCATGAATACAATGAAGAAAAAGCAAAAGGAACTGATGATAAGAGACGAGAATGGACCAATTCTATCCTTCGGTGAGAAACACTTTCTATTGGTACAATGAACATTGAAATAAAGTTAATGGCCAAAAATGGTTAAAGTGAAGCTGGTGATGGCTCTCTCTCTCTGCAGATTCATCATACGAAGAGGTATCCCTCCATCTGACTCGTTCCTCCAATAAGAGAGCCCTCGTCCTTTGTTCTCCGGAGGGAGCAGGATCACTCCAATTGAGGCAGTCCCTACTAGAGAAGGCAGAAAATCGACTTGCTGCACCCATTCCATGTAAATATATGTATATGTGCTCTATTATCAATTAACGTTAATACGTTTCTTTATATTTTTCATAGCTACACGGATGTTCATACACAGTAACTAAGAGTGGCGTCCTAAACAATTCGAATTGAAAAGCGCGCATTTTAGAGACATTCCAAATGCAACGAAAGAGTGAGTGAAAATAAAAGAGGACCTCGCGTCACGGTCCTTAGAGAAGCGCTCCTAGTGCATTTCAGATGTTTGTAGAAGGCGATTTTGAGCACCCGTGAGATAAGAAATCATTCCAGACACTTCACGCAGTCCGAAGGATGGAGAAGTAGACGGAATACACTACCATTTTGTATCTCGATCCAAACTGATTGAGATGGGAAAGACTGGTCAATTAGTAGAGTGAGTACTCAACTCATTCTGCTCCTTATTTATAATTGACCAATATGGTATCGATAATTGACCAATATGGTTTCGATATTCATATTGTTCTCATTGCAGATTCGGGGAATTCGAGAAGAATCTATATGGGACTGCATTGGCAGATATAGTCTCAGTGAGGGAGAGGGGGAAGACATGTCTGCTGACACTCAAACCTCAGGTGATCCCCTCCCCGTCCCTCACCATAAAATGATTACTTTGAGTCTCTCTGGTCGATTAGATCATCTCAAGTGATGCCATTCATCGTCTTCATCTCTCCTCCATCTGCAGTTCAATTGAGAAGACAGATGGAGATAATGGGAGAGAGGAATGTGACAGATGATTCACTAAGGAATATCCTAGCTCAGGGGAAGACTATCCAACAGGTGCGAGTATATCCAATCTGAACAGGAGGGTCATCAGTGCTCCTTTTTTCAGCAATACGGTCATTTATTTGATGCAACAATCGTGAACACAGAGATGAGTCGATCTCTCGAAGAGTTGAGATATCTCCTTCATCGATTGGAGACTGAGCCATTCTGGATTCCTTCCACATGGTTACATCAGACGACAACCCATTGATTCCACTTCAAATTTATTCATTCTTCATCACATATCTCTCATCACTCCATCGGGTCTCCTCTTTCTCTGCCTCTTCCTTGTCTCCTTCCTTCAATCCACAATTATCTAGTCCGTCATCTAAATTACTTGTATGTACACGTTCTCGCATAATGCCCATACAAGAAAAAACATGCTTCGAGTCGATATTGATTGAATAATTTTTTTAACATCCGCTGAAGGTGATGGTCTTCAATGGTATGAATGACCAGGACGGCAGAGCATCCGTTGAAGGTGATAGTCGTCATTGATATGAATGACCAGGACGGCAGAGCATCCGTTGAAGGTGATCGTCGTCAATGGTATGAATGACCAGGACGGCAGAGCATCCGTTGAAGGTGATAGTCGTCAATGGTATGAATGACCAGGACGGCAGAGCATCCGTTGAAGGTGATAGTCGTCATTGTTATGAATGACCAGGACGGCAGAGCATCCGTTGAAGGTGATAGTCGCCAATGGTATGAATGACCAGGACGGCAGAGCATCCGTTGAAGGTGACAGTCGTCAATGATATGAATGAACATTACGGCAGATCATCCGTTGAAGGTGATAGTCGTCAATGATATGAATGACCAGGACGGCAGAGCATCCGCTGAATGTGACAGTTGACAATTATGTGATTGAACAGGACGGCTGAGCATCCGCTGAAGGTGATAGTCGTCAATGCTATGAATGAACAGGACGGCAGAACATCCGTTGAAGGTGATAGTCGTCAATGATATGAATGACCAGGACGGCAGAGCATCCGCTGAATGTGACAGTTGACAATTATGTGATTGAACAGGACGGCTGAGCATCCGCTGAAGGTGATAGTCGTCAATGGTATGAATGACCAGGACGGCAGAGCATCCGCTGAATGTGACAGTTGACAATTATGTGATTGAACAAGACGGCAGAGCATCCGTTGAAGGTGATAGTCGTCAATGTTGTGATTGAACATTACGGCAGATCATCCGTTGAAGGTGATAGTCGTCAATGATATGAATGACCAGGACGGCAGAGCATCCGCTGAATGTGACAGTTGACAATTATGTGATTGAACAGGACGGCTGAGCATCCGCTGAAGGTGATAGTCGTCAATGGTATGAATGACCAAGACGGCAGAGCATCCGTTGAAGGTGATAGTCGTCATTGATATGAATGAACAGGACGGCAGAGCATCCGTTGAAGGTGATAGTCGTCAATGTTGTTATTGAACAGGACGGCTGAGCATCCGCTGAAGGTGATAGTCGTCAATGGTATGAATGACCAAGACGGCAGAGCATTCGTTGAAGGTGATAGTCGTCATTGATATGAATGACCAGGACGGCAGAGCATCCGTTGAAGGTGATAGTCGTCATTGATATGAATGACCAGGACGGCAGAACATCCGCTGAAGGTGATAGTCGTCAATGGTATGAATGACCATGACGGCAGAGCATCCGTTGAAGGTGATAGTCGTCAATGGTATGAATGACCAGGACGGCAGAGCATCCGTTGAAGGTGATAGTCGTCAATGGTATGAATGACCAGGACGGCAGAGCATCCGTTGAAGGTGATAGTCGTCAATGATATGAATGACCAGGACGGCAGAGCATCCGCTGAATGTGACAGTTGACAATTATGTGATTGAACAAGACGGCAGAGCATCCGTTGAAGGTGATAGTCGTCAATGTTGTGATTGAACATTACGGCAGATCATCCGTTGAAGGTGATAGTCGTCAATGATATGAATGACCAGGACGGCAGAGCATCCGCTGAATGTGACAGTTGACAATTATGTGATTGAACAGGACGGCTGAGCATCCGCTGAAGGTGATAGTCGTCAATGGTATGAATGACCAAGACGGCAGAGCATCCGTTGAAGGTGATAGTCGTCATTGATATGAATGACCAGGACGGCAGAGCATCCGTTGAAGGTGATAGTCGTCATTGATATGAATGACCAGGACGGCAGAGCATCCGTTGAAGGTGATAGTCGTCAATGGTATGAATGACCAGGACGGCAGAGCATCCGTTGAAGGTGATAGTCGTCAACGATATGAATGACCAGGACGGCAGAGCATCCGCTGAATATGACAGTTGACAATTATGTGATTGAACAGGACGGCTGAGCATCCGCTGAAGGTGATAGTCGTCAATGATATGAATGACCAGGACGGCAGAGCATCCGCTGAATGTGACAGTTGACAATTATGTGATTGAACAGGACGGCTGAGCATCCGCTGAAGGTGATAGTCGTCAATGGTATGAATGACCAGGACGGCAGAGCATCCGCTGAATGTGACAGTTGACAATTATGTGATTGAACAAGACGGCAGAGCATCCGTTGAAGGTGATAGTCGTCAATGTTGTGATTGAACATTACGGCAGATCATCCGTTGAAGGTGATAGTCGTCAATGATATGAATGACCAGGACGGCAGAGCATCCGCTGAATGTGACAGTTGACAATTATGTGATTGAACAGGACGGCTGAGCATCCGCTGAAGGTGATAGTCGTCAATGGTATGAATGACCAAGACGGCAGAGCATCCGTTGAAGGTGATAGTCGTCATTGATATGAATGAACAGGACGGCAGAGCATCCGTTGAAGGTGATAGTCGTCAATGTTGTTATTGAACAGGACGGCAGAACATCCGCTGAAGGTGATAGTCGTCAATGGTATGAATGACCAGGACGGCAGAGCATCCGCTGAATGTGACAGTTGACAATTATGTGATTGAACAAGACGGCAGAGCATCCGTTGAAGGTGATAGTCGTCAATGTTGTAATTGAACATTACGGCAGATCATCCGTTGAAGGTGATAGTCGTCAATGATATGAATGACCAGGACGGCAGAGCATCCGCTGAATGTGACAGTTGACAATTATGTGATTGAACAGGACGGCTGAGCATCCGCTGAAGGTGATAGTCGTCAATGGTATGAATGACCAAGACGGCAGAGCATCCGTTGAAGGTGATAGTCGTCATTGATATGAATGAACAGGACGGCAGAGCATCCGTTGAAGGTGATAGTCGTCAATGTTGTTATTGAACAGGACGGCTGAGCATCCGCTGAAGGTGATAGTCGTCAATGGTATGAATGACCAAGACGGCAGAGCATCCGTTGAAGGTGATAGTCGTCATTGATATGAATGACCAGGACGGCAGAGCATCCGTTGAAGGTGATAGTCGTCATTGATATGAATGACCAGGACGGCAGAACATCCGCTGAAGGTGATAGTCGTCAATGGTATGAATGACCATGACGGCAGAGCATCCGTTGAAGGTGATAGTCGTCAATGGTATGAATGACCAGGACGGCAGAGCATCCGTTGAAGGTGATAGTCGTCAATGGTATGAATGACCAGGACGGCAGAGCATCCGTTGAAGGTGATAGTCGTCAATGATATGAATGACCAGGACGGCAGAGCATCCGCTGAATGTGACAGTTGACAATTATGTGATTGAACAAGACGGCAGAGCATCCGTTGAAGGTGATAGTCGTCAATGTTGTGATTGAACATTACGGCAGATCATCCGTTGAAGGTGATAGTCGTCAATGATATGAATGACCAGGACGGCAGAGCATCCGCTGAATGTGACAGTTGACAATTATGTGATTGAACAGGACGGCTGAGCATCCGCTGAAGGTGATAGTCGTCAATGGTATGAATGACCAAGACGGCAGAGCATCCGTTGAAGGTGATAGTCGTCATTGATATGAATGACCAGGACGGCAGAGCATCCGTTGAAGGTGATAGTCGTCATTGATATGAATGACCAGGACGGCAGAACATCCGCTGAAGGTGATAGTCGTCAATGGTATGAATGACCAGGACGGCAGAGCATCCGTTGAAGGTGATAGTCGTCAATGGTATGAATGACCAGGACGGCAGAGCATCCGTTGAAGGTGATAGTCGTCAACGATATGAATGACCAGGACGGCAGAGCATCCGCTGAATATGACAGTTGACAATTATGTGATTGAACAGGACGGCTGAGCATCCGCTGAAGGTGATAGTCGTCAATGATATGAATGACCAGGACGGCAGAGCATCCGCTGAATGTGACAGTTGACAATTATGTGATTGAACAGGACGGCTGAGCATCCGCTGAAGGTGATAGTCGTCAATGGTATGAATGACCAGGACGGCAGAGCATCCGCTGAATGTGACAGTTGACAATTATGTGATTGAACAAGACGGCAGAGCATCCGTTGAAGGTGATAGTCGTCAATGTTGTGATTGAACATTACGGCAGATCATCCGTTGAAGGTGATAGTCGTCAATGATATGAATGACCAGGACGGCAGAGCATCCGCTGAATGTGACAGTTGACAATTATGTGATTAAACAGGACGGCTGAGCATCCGCTGAAGGTGATAGTCGTCAATGGTATGAATGACCAAGACGGCAGAGCATCCGTTGAAGGTGATAGTCGTCATTGATATGAATGAACAGGACGGCAGAGCATCCGTTGAAGGTGATAGTCGTCAATGTTGTTATTGAACAGGACGGCAGAACATCCGCTGAAGGTGATAGTCGTCAATGGTATGAATGACCAGGACGGCAGAGCATCCGTTGAAGGTGATAGTCGTCAATGGTATGAATGACCAGGACGGCAGAGCATCCGTTGAAGGTGATAGTCGTCAACGATATGAATGACCAGGACGGCAGAGCATCCGCTGAATATGACAGTTGACAATTATGTGATTGAACAGGACGGCTGAGCATCCGCTGAAGGTGATAGTCGTCAATGATATGAATGACCAGGACGGCAGAGCATCCGCTGAATGTGACAGTTGACAATTATGTGATTGAACAGGACGGCTGAGCATCCGCTGAAGGTGATAGTCGTCAATGGTATGAATGACCAGGACGGCAGAGCATCCGCTGAATGTGACAGTTGACAATTATGTGATTGAACAAGACGGCAGAGCATCCGTTGAAGGTGATAGTCGTCAATGTTGTGATTGAACATTACGGCAGATCATCCGTTGAAGGTGATAGTCGTCAATGATATGAATGACCAGGACGGCAGAGCATCCGCTGAATGTGACAGTTGACAATTATGTGATTGAACAGGACGGCTGAGCATCCGCTGAAGGTGATAGTCGTCAATGGTATGAATGACCAAGACGGCAGAGCATCCGTTGAAGGTGATAGTCGTCATTGATATGAATGACCAGGACGGCAGAGCATCCGTTGAAGGTGATAGTCGTCATTGATATGAATGACCAGGACGGCAGAACATCCGCTGAAGGTGATAGTCGTCAATGGTATGAATGACCAGGACGGCAGAGCATCCGTTGAAGGTGATAGTCGTCAATGGTATGAATGACCAGGACGGCAGAGCATCCGTTGAAGGTGATAGTCGTCAACGATATGAATGACCAGGACGGCAGAGCATCCGCTGAATATGACAGTTGACAATTATGTGATTGAACAGGACGGCTGAGCATCCGCTGAAGGTGATAGTCGTCAATGCTATGAATGAACAGGACGGCAGAACATCCGCTGAAGGTGACAGTTGACAATTATGTGATTGAACAGGACGGCTGAGCATCCGCTGAAGGTGATAGTCGTCAATGGTATGAATGACCAAGACGGCAGAGCATCCGTTGAAGGAGATAGTCGTCATTGATATGAATGACCAGGACGGCAGAGCATCCGTTGAAGGTGATAGTCGTCAATGGTATGAATGACCAGGACGGCAGAGCATCCGTTGAAGGTGATAGTCGTCAATGGTATGAATGACCAGGACGGCAGAGCATCCGTTGAAGGTGATAGTCGTCAATGATATGAATGACCAGGACGGCAGAGCATCCGCTGAATGTGACAGTTGACAATTATGTGATTGAACAAGACGGCAGAGCATCCGTTGAAGGTGATAGTCGTCAATGTTGTGATTGAACATTACGGCAGATCATCCGTTGAAGGTGATAGTCGTCAATGATATGAATGACCAGGACGGCAGAGCATCCGCTGAATGTGACAGTTGACAATTATGTGATTGAACAGGACGGCTGAGCATCCGCTGAAGGTGATAGTCGTCAATGGTATGAATGACCAAGACGGCAGAGCATCCGTTGAAGGTGATAGTCGTCATTGATATGAATGAACAGGACGGCAGAGCATCCGTTGAAGGTGATAGTCGTCAATGTTGTTATTGAACAGGACGGCTGAGCATCCGCTGAAGGTGACAGTTGACAATTATCTGATTGAACAGGACGGCAGAGCATCCGCTGAAGGTGACAGTAGACAATTATGTGATTTACCAGGACGGCAGAGCATCCATTGAAGGTGATAGTCTGCAATGATATGAATGACCAGGACGGCAGAGCATCCGCTGAAGGTGACAGTTGACAATTATGGGATTGAACAGGACGGCTGAGCATCCGCTGAAGGTGATAGTCGTTAATGGTATGAATGAACAAGACGGCAGAGGATCCGCTGAAGGTGACAGTTGACAATTATGTGATTGAACAGGACGGCTGAGCATCAGCTGATTGTGACAGTTGACAATTATCTGATTGAACAGGATGGCAGAGCATCCGCTGAAGGTGACAGTTGACAATTATGGGATTGAACAGGACGGCTGAGCATCCGCTGAAGGTGACAGTTGACAATTATGTGATTGAACAGAACGGCCGAGCATCCGCTGAAGGTGACAGTTGACAATTATGTGATTGAACAGGACGGCTGAGCATCCGCTGAAGGTGATTGTCGTTAATGGTATGAATGACTAGGACGGCAGAGCATCCGTTGAAGGTGATAGTCGTCAATGATATGAATGACCAGGACGGCAGAGCATCCGCTGAAGGTGACAGTTGACAATTATGTAATTGAACAGGACGGCTGGGCATCCGCTGAAGGTGATTGTCGTCAATGTTGTGATTGAACATTACGGCAGATCATCCGTTGAAGGTGATAGTCGTCAATGATATGAATGACCAGGACGGCAGAGCATCCGCTGAAGGTGACAGTTGACAATTATGGGATTGAACAGGACGGCTGAGCATCCGCTGAAGGTGATAGTCGTTAATGGTATGAATGAACAAGACGGCAGAGGATCCGCTGAAGGTGACAGTTGACAATTATGTGATTGAACAGGACGGCTGAGCATCCGCTGAAGGTGATAGTCGTTAATGGTATGAATGAACAAGACGGCAGAGGATCCGTTGAAGGTGATAGTCGTCAATGATATGAATGACCAGGACGGCAGAGCATCCGTTGAAGGTGATAGTCGTCATTGATATGAATGACCAGGACGGCAGAACATCCGCTGAAGGTGATAGTCGTCAATGGTATGAATGACCAGGACGGCAGAGCATCCGTTGAAGGTGATAGTCGTCAATGGTATGAATGACCAGGACGGCAGAGCATCCGTTGAAGGTGATAGTCGTCAACGATATGAATGACCAGGACGGCAGAGCATCCGCTGAATATGACAGTTGACAATTATGTGATTGAACAGGACGGCTGAGCATCCGCTGAAGGTGATAGTCGTCAATGATATGAATGACCAGGACGGCAGAGCATCCGCTGAATGTGACAGTTGACAATTATGTGATTGAACAGGACGGCTGAGCATCCGCTGAAGGTGATAGTCGTCAATGGTATGAATGACCAGGACGGCAGAGCATCCGCTGAATGTGACAGTTGACAATTATGTGATTGAACAAGACGGCAGAGCATCCGTTGAAGGTGATAGTCGTCAATGTTGTGATTGAACATTACGGCAGATCATCCGTTGAAGGTGATAGTCGTCAATGATATGAATGACCAGGACGGCAGAGCATCCGCTGAATGTGACAGTTGACAATTATGTGATTGAACAGGACGGCTGAGCATCCGCTGAAGGTGATAGTCGTCAATGGTATGAATGACCAAGACGGCAGAGCATCCGTTGAAGGTGATAGTCGTCATTGATATGAATGACCAGGACGGCAGAGCATCCGTTGAAGGTGATAGTCGTCATTGATATGAATGACCAGGACGGCAGAACATCCGCTGAAGGTGATAGTCGTCAATGGTATGAATGACCAGGACGGCAGAGCATCCGTTGAAGGTGATAGTCGTCAATGGTATGAATGACCAGGACGGCAGAGCATCCGTTGAAGGTGATAGTCGTCAACGATATGAATGACCAGGACGGCAGAGCATCCGCTGAATATGACAGTTGACAATTATGTGATTGAACAGGACGGCTGAGCATCCGCTGAAGGTGATAGTCGTCAATGCTATGAATGAACAGGACGGCAGAACATCCGCTGAAGGTGACAGTTGACAATTATGTGATTGAACAGGACGGCTGAGCATCCGCTGAAGGTGATAGTCGTCAATGGTATGAATGACCAAGACGGCAGAGCATCCGTTGAAGGTGATAGTCGTCATTGATATGAATGACCAGGACGGCAGAGCATCCGTTGAAGGTGATAGTCGTCATTGATATGAATGACCAGGACGGCAGAGCATCCGTTGAAGGTGATAGTCGTCAATGGTATGAATGACCAGGACGGCAGAGCATCCGTTGAAGGTGATAGTCGTCAATGGTATGAATGACCAGGACGGCAGAGCATCCGTTGAAGGTGATAGTCGTCAATGATATGAATGACCAGGACGGCAGAGCATCCGCTGAATGTGACAGTTGACAATTATGTGATTGAACAAGACGGCAGAGCATCCGTTGAAGGTGATAGTCGTCAATGTTGTGATTGAACATTACGGCAGATCATCCGTTGAAGGTGATAGTCGTCAATGATATGAATGACCAGGACGGCAGAGCATCCGCTGAATGTGACAGTTGACAATTATGTGATTGAACAGGACGGCTGAGCATCCGCTGAAGGTGATAGTCGTCAATGGTATGAATGACCAAGACGGCAGAGCATCCGTTGAAGGTGATAGTCGTCATTGATATGAATGAACAGGACGGCAGAGCATCCGTTGAAGGTGATAGTCGTCAATGTTGTTATTGAACAGGACGGCTGAGCATCCGCTGAAGGTGACAGTTGACAATTATCTGATTGAACAGGACGGCAGAGCATCCGCTGAAGGTGACAGTAGACAATTATGTGATTTACCAGGACGGCAGAGCATCCATTGAAGGTGATAGTCTGCAATGATATGAATGACCAGGACGGCAGAGCATCCGCTGAAGGTGACAGTTGACAATTATGGGATTGAACAGGACGGCTGAGCATCCGCTGAAGGTGATAGTCGTTAATGGTATGAATGAACAAGACGGCAGAGGATCCGCTGAAGGTGACAGTTGACAATTATGTGATTGAACAGGACGGCTGAGCATCAGCTGAATGTGACAGTTGACAATTATCTGATTGAACAGGATGGCAGAGCATCCGCTGAAGGTGACAGTTGACAATTATGGGATTGAACAGGACGGCTGAGCATCCGCTGAAGGTGACAGTTGACAATTATGTGATTGAACAGAACGGCCGAGCATCCGCTGAAGGTGACAGTTGACAATTATGTGATTGAACAGGACGGCTGAGCATCCGCTGAAGGTGATTGTCGTTAATGGTATGAATGACTAGGACGGCAGAGCATCCGTTGAAGGTGATAGTCGTCAATGATATGAATGACCAGGACGGCAGAGCATCCGCTGAAGGTGACAGTTGACAATTATGTAATTGAACAGGACGGCTGGGCATCCGCTGAAGGTGATTGTCGTCAATGTTGTGATTGAACATTACGGCAGATCATCCGTTGAAGGTGATAGTCGTCAATGATATGAATGACCAGGACGGCAGAGCATCCGCTGAAGGTGACAGTTGACAATTATGGGATTGAACAGGACGGCTGAGCATCCGCTGAAGGTGATAGTCGTTAATGGTATGAATGAACAAGACGGCAGAGGATCCGCTGAAGGTGACAGTTGACAATTATGTGATTGAACAGGACGGCTGAGCATCCGCTGAAGGTGATAGTCGTTAATGGTATGAATGAACAAGACGGCAGAGGATCCGCTGAAGGTGACAGTTGACAATAATGTGATTGAACAGGACGGCTGAGCATCAGCTGAATGTGACAGTTGACAATTATCTGATTGAACAGGATGGCAGAGCATCCGCTGAAGGTGACAGTTGACAATTATGGGATTGAACAGGACGGCTGAGCATCCGCTGAAGGTGACAGTTGACAATTATGTGATTGAACAGAACGGCCGAGCATCCGCTGAAGGTGACAGTTGACAATTATGTGATTGAACAGGACGGCTGAGCATCCGCTGAAGGTGATTGTCGTTAATGGTATGAATGACTAGGACGGCAGAGCATCCGTTGAAGGTGATAGTCGTCAATGATATGAATGACCAGGACGGCAGAGCATCCGCTGAAGGTGACAGTTGACAATTATGTAATTGAACAGGACGGCTGGGCATCCGCTGAAGGTGATTGTCGTTAATGGTATGAATGACCAGGACGGCAGAGCATCCGCTGAAGGTGATAGTCGTTAATGGTATGAATGACTAGGACGGCAGAGCATCCGCTGAAGGTGACAGTTGACAATTATGGGATTGAACAGGACGGCTGAGCATCCGCTGAAGGTGATAGTCGTTAATGGTATGAATGAACAAGACGGCAGAGGATCCGCTGAAGGTGACAGTTGACAATTATGTGATTGAACAGGACGGCTGAGCATCCGCTGAAGGTGATAGTCGTTAATGGTATGAATGAACAAGACGGCAGAGGATCCGCTGAAGGTGACAGTTGACAATAATGTGATTGAACAGGACGGCTGAGCATCAGCTGAATGTGACAGTTGACAATTATCTGATTGAACAGGATGGCAGAGCATCCGCTGAAGGTGACAGTTGACAATTATGGGATTGAACAGGACGGCTGAGCATCCGCTGAAGGTGACAGTTGACAATTATGTGATTGAACAGAACGGCCGAGCATCCGCTGAAGGTGACAGTTGACAATTATGTGATTGAACAGGACGGCTGAGCATCCGCTGAAGGTGATTGTCGTTAATGGTATGAATGACTAGGACGGCAGAGCATCCGTTGAAGGTGATAGTCGTCAATGATATGAATGACCAGGACGGCAGAGCATCCGCTGAAGGTGACAGTTGACAATTATGTAATTGAACAGGACGGCTGGGCATCCGCTGAAGGTGATTGTCGTTAATGGTATGAATGACCAGGACGGCAGAGCATCCGCTGAAGGTGATAGTCGTTAATGGTATGAATGACTAGGACGGCAGAGCATCCGTTGAAGGTGATAGTCGTCAATGATATGAATGACCAGGACGGCAGAGCATCCGCTGAATGTGACAGTTGACAATTATCTGATTGAACAGGACGGCAGAGCATCCGCTGAAGGTGACAGTAGACAATTATGTGATTTACCAGGACGGCAGAGCATCCGTTGAAGGTGATAGTCGTCAATGATATGAATGACCAGGACGGCAGAGCATCCGCTGAAGGTGACAGTTGACAATTATGGGATTGAACAGGACGGCTGAGCATCCGCTGAAGGTGATAGTCGTTAATGGTATGAATGAACAAGACGGCAGAGGATCCGCTGAAGGTGACAGTTGACAATTATGTGATTGAACAAGATGTGATTGAAAAAGTCAAAATGAGTCTAGTTAATTTTTCGATAGCCCATAGGTAGGGTTTTATTTGGCGAAAAGGAAGCATATATAGTGTATGGATTTTGTTGCGCCTCTCGTTTTTTATTAATTCAATTTTTCCACTAATTCTAAAATCAAATTCGATGAAGAATATAAAGTCTCTGAATTGCTCGACCTCGGCAAAAGTTAGAGTACGCGAGTATTCAAATTCCGACTTCCGTTGTTTATCTTTATAACTAGCAAAACTGCCTGCAAAGGATGGGACTCGAACCGGGGGTATCGAGTTTGATTAATAAGCGCGCTACCGATTGAGCCACAAGACCATGTGTTAGCCAGTCTCAGGTGCGCTACATAGTTGTGAGAGGATGGATTAGGTGAGTAATGCATAGTGGGAGCTTCGAGACCACCTTTTCAATTGTTTCTCGACAAAGTGTTGACTTATCGAAAAACGGCCAAACGTATGATGTTATTGAGTTCCAGAGGGGTTCTTTGGCACTACTTTTCGATTGCCTGAGTGAAATCGGCTCTCGACATTGTGGTCCCTCACAAGATAGCTTTGAGTTTTTTTCCAAATTCGACGTCAACTGACGTCAACTTTTTCAGTGTCCGAAAATTCAATTTTCAGAGATCCACAGTTCCTTGCAGAGTGGATTTGGTGAGAACTTGTCAGCATGAAAGATGCGTAAAATTGCACGGCGAATACGCCTGAACAATTGAGTCATCGATATATGCTTTAGTATTTTTGTTGATCGATAAAAACGATTATTTTTCACCACAAATCATAACCCTTAAATATTACCAGCGCATTCAATAACGCTCACTGAGAGGATTCGAATGATATGCTGAAGGTATACTTTATTGGGTCGTGAAACAGAGATTTTGATTATTTAGATTTCTCCAGAATTCAAGCTGATCATGTTTTCCAGCAGTCCCTTGCAGCACCAGAGTATTGGGTGAGATGCAGAGCTTTTCGGGTTCGAGTTTAATTTTTGGCACAGATGTTTTGCTGAGTTTTCACAACATTTTTTTTAGTGTTTCTTCTGTTGATGACGATCTCAGAAGACGTCAACGATGATCATAATTAATGTTCTATCAAACGTGTGCATTTTTAATTTTGTTGTCGCTGACCACGTCTGAATATATTTCCGCCTTGGATCGCAAGAATCAAAAGTGAAAACTCAGCAAAACATCTGTGCCAAGAATTTAACTCGAACCCGGGCTGTTCAAAAAGAAATGCAAGAGCGCAACCGATTGCGCCACAAGAGACACAATGCTATGCATCTCACCCAATACTCTGGTGCGGCAAGGGACTGCTGGAAATCATGATCAGCTTTATTTAATGCTCTGATAATATTCATGGGATTTGATTTGTGGTGAAAAATAATCGTTTTATCGATTAACAAAAATACTAAAGCAGATATCGATGACTCAATTGCTCATGTGGATTCTCCGTGAGATTTGACGCATCTTTCATGTCGACATGTTCTCACCAAATCCACACTGCAAGGCACTGTGGATCTCTGAAAATGGCAATTTTCGACTCTGAAAATGTTGGCATTGTATCTCATCGTTGAGATCAAGAATTTGGAACAAAACTCAAAGTTATCTTGTGAGGGACCCTATGGGCTATCGAAAAATGAACTAAACTCTTTTTTTTTCAATGTGCAACCCATTATTCGATTCTTAGGTGACATGCGTGATATCCAGTATTACCTTGACTTTCCTCGATTCCCTTACTTCTTCCCATTGCAATCAGTCGTTTTCTCCCATGGGCACAACACGGGAAAGACTGATATCCTGTGGGTATTCATGTCTTTCTCCTCTCCTCATCTCGTCTCTCTCCACTCAGGAGGTGGAGTCTTTCCCACCTCAGGAAATGCGAATAACCGGCACACTCAAATGAGAGTGGGGATGTCACTATCTGCCAACTCCTCCTCACTTCTTTCTACCATTTACCATTTCCCTCCTTTCATTCTCCATCCTTTCAGTCTACGTGCTCACTCCTCCTTCCCTCACTTCCGTCATTCTTGAGATTCTTCTTTCTGCAAGATATATGACAAAGAAAGTCGTCCGTTCGAGAGATGATCTATTCTCTCCTTCTGCATTCCATGTAGACTCTACAACAAAGCCAGATCCACAAATTTCTTTCATCATCTACTCGATTACTCTTCATCCTTGAGTTGTTCTAACTTCATATATGATACTGACTAGTCGATCGATCAATACTGTTGACAGTAGTTGAACCTTGCCTTCTGTCCTTCTTCCATCCATCTTTCGATTTCGTCGTGAGTGGGTCCATGTCTCGTGTCTTCTTTCACCTTTCTATGTATACTCTTCTCACTTCCGTTTCACTATTCGAACGGAAGTGGAGTAGAAATGAGTAGAGAGCAAAGGAATTATGCAGTCCTCCTCTGTCCTATCTCCTATCTTTATTCTTTTTTGTCCATTCAATTTTACTGTCAACAGGACGTCTCCTGTTTGTGCTGCTTGACATTGCACTCTCCAATACATTATTATTGTCAATTCTAGAATATCCAAACTGGCAAGTGCATGTACAGTACGACTGCAATTTTGAATCTCTTTTCCTTCTACTTTTGGTTTGAAGTGAAGGGAGTGAGTAGACATATTTAGCATAATTTGCTTTCCTTCAACTTTTCCTTCTAGTTTCTGTCACTTGGTAATTTCTCATTTCTTGTCTACCTTCCTCTTCTTTGCCTACCCCCCCCCCCCCCCCATCCATCCTCCCTTCTCCTTTCGTCCACCTTCTTCCTTTCTCTCTACAGTCTCCTTCTCTCTCACGCATCTTTTTTTCGTTTCAATCATCGGATCATTACTGATTCCATACCATATTATGAACATTTTAAATTTAAAAAAGAATGCGAAGCTTCATGTATTTTCCCATTCTCATTTCCATCCATTCATTCCATCTCTTTCAACCTTCCTTCATTTGGTGCAACTCATCTCGTGTCTTCTCTTGTTAATGACAAGTATCCTCGTCAAAGTCCGATCTTGTTTTGAAACAGAAAATGAGAGTGGAAGGGGAATGACGTGATGTTTCATTCCCATCGTCGCTGTGGATGGGTCACAATTCCGCAACTTTTATTTTTCCGCAGCTTGATTTTTTTCGCAAACGACATTTCCGCAACTCGACATAATTCTAGCCACCATAGGATCTTGGTAGAGGTGTCATTCGGATCAGCATAACTTCCTCTTTATTTTGACACATTTGCCAGGATCCTAGGCTGCCTAGAAATCGAATAATGTCGAGTTGCGGAAATGTCGTTTTGGTCGAGTTGCGGAAATGCCGTTTGCGGATAAAAATCAAGTTGCGGAAAAATAAAAGTTGCGGAATTGTGACCCATCCGTCGCTGTCCTTCTTCCCAGATAGTTTACTATTGTCCATTGACGACCAATTGAGTCTCTTGTCGTGTCAACATTCACAAATCCAGCAGAGAAATACGAGAGACACTGGATTATGAAGACGACGATCTAAAGAGCAGAAGAGTAGATAGAGGAAGAATCTTTCTCTTCTCCAGACTGATATCCACACAGGTCATTCCATCCCTTCATATCTACCACAATTGCTTCCCTCTTCCTTCATCATCACTCATTATTTCAGCAAGAGATCATCATCATTATGATTGCAGGAAAAAGAGAAGCGATGCTTCGACTGAGATGCCTTTATTTGACGGCACTCGAAGCTCCTTGAGAGGAGGAGTGCGAACTAGAGGTGAGAGAAGAGACAAGAAAGAAAGAGAGAGAGAGAGAGAGAGAGGGGGGGGGGGGTTCGAAAGAAGAGAGGAAGGTTCGAGAATCATCAACGATAGAAGAGGAAAGTAGTTAGAAATAGGGTGGAGAGATAATCATATTAATCATCCGTGAAATAGATGGTGATGTCCTCTCAAGTTAGTCGTGTGGTTTTGTGAATGGATGGGAGACTGAGATGTGGGGGGATAGATTGAAGAAGGGGGAGCACAGATGTAAAAGGGCACAAGAGCACGTAAAAGAGCACAGATGTAAAAGTATTAGGGATTGGAAGGCAAGAGAGACTAGTGACATGCTTCATGTGATAAGGAGTGAAGAGGGAGAGATGGAGAGAGAGGCTATCTCATTCCTTCCCAAGACTGGACATTCATTCCTTCTCTCACCTCTCTCTCCCTTCTGGTTATGGAGATCGATTCCTACTCCTTCCTTCTTCCGTACTGTAGAATACGAGTCGACTCTCTTGAGATATTCTTCCCTTTTCATCCTTCTTTCTTCCACTTGGCATTTCCTCTAATTTCTTCTCTGGGAACACCTCATTCCTTCTCTTCCTTCAATCATCATCATCATTCCTCATCAATTTCTGATGAATATCCTTTCAAGTTCTCGACCTTCCTTTTTTCCATCTCGATCCTTCCCTTCATCTCTCCATTACTCCAACTCTCATCCATTCCGATGCATAACTATTCGACTGCTTCTACTCTCTCTCTCTCTCTCTCTCTCTCTCCACTCTCTCTCTCTCTCTCTTCTTCTCATTTCCGTTAACCTCCTTATACATCCCTCCTCTTCCTTCTTCACCTCATACACACTAGTCATGTCTTCCCTCCCATATCTTCTCTTTTCCACTGATAGTTCTGTCCTATTGTAGTCTATTCTGTCCCAGATGACTGACGTTATTCTACTTCATCATCAGTAGAGGGTGTAGAAGGGGAGAGAGAAGAGGGGGGGGGGGGGGGGGGTGGGGGGGGAGAGGTCGTAGAATCGTGTAACTTGGAGGGCATGAATGCACGGTCAGCTGAACACATTGGGCATCCCTCCCCTCCCTCCTCCTCCCCTCTCTCCTCCTCCCCTTCCTCCTCCTCCCCTCTCTCCTCCTCCCCTCCCTCCTCCTCCCCTCCCTCCTCCTCCCCTCCCTCCTCCTCCCCTCTCTCCTCCCTCCCGACCCTCTCTTCCTTCCCCCCCCCCCCTTCCCCCATCTCACTCCCATCTTCTAGTAAGAGAGAAGGACATTTCATCTCCTCATCTCTACTAGATTTACCCTTCCATAATTGATCTTTCCTTCTCTCTTCTGTTCATCTTCTCTTCCATCTGGATCTCATAGTCTCTCTTTCCTGTTATGTCCCGTGTCTCTTTCTCTATAATTGTCTCTAGTCATTCATTTATTCCTCCATCCTTCAACGAACTGTATTCATTCCTCAACTTTCTTCCATACAACTCTTTCTCCCTTTCTCCTCCTTCTTTCACCATTCAAATAGCTTAGTCCCATCCTCCAATAAGCCAAATAATGGTGTTAGAGCTCACTCTCTTCTCAGTCTCTCCATTCTGATCATTCCTTCCTTCTCTTCATCTCTTTGATTCCTTCTGAGTATATCTCTCCTTCCCCCTCTTCTCTTCTCTCCTCTTCACTCATCTCCTTCCATATCCTCCTAATTGGTTGTATTTCTCTTCTCTCAATCACAACTTCTTCCTTCTCTTTCATCGTTCATTCATTCATCTCCATATCTTCTCTTTTCGCTTCACTCATTCCTTCTCTTCTCTCTTCTCTTCTCACCTATTCTCTTCTCTTGTTTCGAAGTGAGTTGCTTATATTCCCTTCCTGTCCTATTCCTTCTTCCTCCTTTTCTCTCTTCAATTCTCGATCTCTCCATTGATATTCCGTCTCATTCTTCTCAATCCAGTAATCAGTAGAGGAGACTTTTCCTTCGATGGAATCGAGCCTATGAGGCTCGTACCGAGAGATGCAGAATCGCATAGCCTCATCCTACAGAAGACGAAGAGAAAAAGGTGCGTGAGTACTCCCCCCCCCCCCCCCCCCCCGTTCCCCCATACCCCCCCCCCCCCCTCCACCACCTCCTCTTATTCTTCCGCCTACTCTCCTTTGTATACCATTTACACCCCATAACTCCTATTATCGTCAGCTCTCCACTTCTGATCTATTTTCCATTCCTTAGATATCCAAACGGCACAAAAACGAAGGAGAGAGAGAAGGAGTGGGATCTCCAATGGCTTCATCTTTTCATCCTTATCTGAGATGGAGATAGAACGTTTCCCCTTTCTCTTCTTCTCTTCCATATTAC